>SJYA01004217.1:0-37361 GCA_006410615.1 Neotragus moschatus
GTACAAAAGGAAACATTGGAATACTGAATCTCGGTGCAAACATTGGTGGTAACTCACAGAAGATGAGGACAATGGACTCACCTTGGAGGCGGCTCCCGCAAGGCAGGGAGCAGGTGTGGGCACAGCATCAAGGTGGAAGAGCAGAAGGTGTAATTTAGATGATGTGGAAGAGGACTGGGGGGAGAGTTTGTTGCTCAGGCAGGTGGCCCTCAGAGTTGCACTTTCACGCCTGAACAACAGTGAAAAACTTGCTCCTTTTTTTCAGTGGAGACCCGTGCCTCCCCTCCCCCGGCCCCCCAAGGACAGTGGGTGCTCAACTGCCTGGTGGCTCCCCAGCACTCATGGTACCTTCTGTCCAGGCAATGTTTCAGGCTGTATCCTGGAGATGCTATGCTCCCGGGGGAAGGAAAGTTAAGGTTCTTTTAGAGTGTCTGGTTTCCAACTTTGGAAAAGCCATCAGCAGTAGCTTCCATGTATATGATGTAGCGTAAGTTGCAACAAAAATCATAATCACATCCAATATGGGAGTCAATGGATAAGAGTTTGAGTAAACTGTGGGAGTTGGCGATGGACAAGGAGGCCTGGCATGCTGTAGTCCATGGAGTCACAAAGAGCCAGACACGACTGGGCGACTGAACTGAGCTGAACTGCTAGGGGTCCTACGTCCTGGTCCTTTAAGGAGTGTGAAGCCTTATGTCCATACCCTACAGCAGTTTTGAGGGTCCCCATCAATACATCATGTAGGCTGGTGAATAAGACAAGGTTCTTACTCTCAGGATGCTCAGGTAGTTGTTGACACCAGCCAGATAAATATGACCTGGCAGAGTAGAGGTACATCATGCAATTGAGAACAGGCCATTCTGCTCCGCTCAGTGTCCACCCACCCCCAACCTCTTTCTCTCTCTCTCCCTCCTGGTGAGGGTCCACCAGGGTTTCTGCTGTGCCCCAGCTGGGACCAAGTGTGGTCCTGGGGCAGCAATGCTGTGGGGCATTTTACCTCCGACTTACACTGTGTAGGGTGACCAGCAGGGAACTGGGCAGGACTTACTTCCTCACCAATTCTCCCACCCCCAAAGTCTTCACTTATTTTTTTGTTTTTAATTTGTATAATTGGTGGCATAAGTGTACATTTTTCCCCTTCCAAGGATCCTGTGAAAATCAAATGACAGGTTACCCTGAAAACACCTAGGAAGCGGATGCAAGTAGAAGGATCAAAGCGCAAAAAAGGATTGGGGCTTCCCCGCAGGCACTGTGATCTTCACAAAGGACGTTTTAGCTCTAAAGCAGTAATACGTACCTCAAAATGTTGCAGTGTGGATTAATTCGGATTTGATCATTTAAGAATTTAGTGTGGTGCCTGGCCCACACTTATCACTGCGTGACTGCTGACTGTGACTCTTTCCTTTGACTTCCCTGGGGGCTCAGTGGTAAAGAGTCCACCTGCTAAAGCAGGAGGCACAAGAGTGTGGGTCTGATCTCTGGGTTGGGAAGATTCCCTGGAGAAGGAATAACAGCCCGCTCCAGTATCCTTGCCTGGAGTACCCCATGGAGGGAGGAGTCTGGAGGACTGTAGTCCATGGTGTCGCAAAGAGTCGGCCACAACAGAGCACACACTGTTTTCCTTATTTATCTATGTGATTTTCTTATTTCCAAATAAGCTAAAATTTTACCTGCTAACACAGCCCCTGGATAACAGAGCCAACTACAATCAAATCGGAAAGAAAAAAATGGAATTCAATGCACTATCGCTTTTCTTAAGTTTATTCCAAGGCCATTTTGTCATAATAAATGTCCCCTTGGAACATGTCTTTTATTTTTCTTTCAGCAAAAAGTATGCTTTCATTGTGGGAAACATTTTCAGAACTAATCTTTACAATTTTTTTCCTACTAGGAGACCTATTGGTTTTCACTAATTATACCTGATTATTAAATTTCTTGGAAGATATTTCAGTGGCCACTACTTCAACTCTACCATACTGATATTCAGTTTAGTTCAGTTCAGTTGCGCAGTCGTGTCTGACTCTGCGACCCCATGAATCGCAGCACGCCAGGCCTCCCTGTCCATCACCAACTCCTGGAGTTCACTCAGACTCACGTCCATCGAGTCAGTGATGCCATCCAGCCATCTCATCCTCGGTCATCCCCTTCTCCTCCTGCCCCCAATCCCTCCCAGCATCAGAGTCTTTTCCAATGAGTCAACTCTTTGCATGAGGTGGCCAGAGTACTGGAGTTTCAGCTTCAGCATCATTCCTTCCAAAGAAACCCAGGGCCGATCTCCTTCTGAATGGACTGGTTGGATCTCCTTGCAGTCCAAGGGACTCTCAAGAGTCTTCTCCAACACCACAGTTCAAAAGCATCAATTCTTCGGCGCTCAGCCTTCTTCACAGTCCAACTCTCACATCTGTACATGACTACTGGAAAAATCATAGCCTTGACTGGACGGACGTTAGTCAGCAAAGTAATGTCTCTGCTTTTCAGTATGCTATCTAGGTTGGTCATAACTTTTCCAAGGAGTAAGCGTCCTTTAATTTCATGGCTGCAGTCACAATCTGCAGTGATTTTGGAGCCCCCCAAAATAAAGTCTGACACTGTTTCCACTGTTTCCCCATCTATTTGCCATGAAGTGATGGGACTGGATGCCATGATCTTCGTTTTCTGAATGTTGAGCTTTAAGCCAACTTTTTCACTCTCCTCTATTACTATTCCCTTATTCCTGTACTTATATCTTTTCAAATTTTCTATTAAAAATGCTACAATAAAAATCACTGAATAGAGATCGTTTCTTGATTATTTTCATTGAATATTTTTTTTGTTATTCAATTGCTCAGTCGTGTTTAACTCTTTGTGACCCCATAGACTGCAGCATGCCAGGCCTCCCTGTCCATCACCAGCTCTCAGAGCTTGCTCAGACTTGTGTCCATTGAATAGATGATGCCATCTAACCATCTCATCCTCGGTCATCACCTTCTCCTGCATTCGATCTATCCCAGCATCAGGATCTTTTTCAGTGAGTCAGTTTTTTGCATCAGGTGGCTAAAGTATTGGAGTTTCACCTTCAGCATCAGTCCTTCCAATGAATATTCAGGATTGATTTTCTTTAGGATTGACTGGTTTGATCTGCTTGCAGTCCAAGGGACTCTCAAGAGTCTTCTCCAATACCACAGTTCAAAAGCATCAGTTCTTTGGTGTTCAGTGTTCTTTATGGTTCAACTCACATATACATGCATGACTACTAGAAAATCCATAGCTTTGATGACAGGAACCTTTGTTTGCAAAATAATGTCTCTGCTTTTTAATATGCCATCTAGGTTTGTTTAGAATATCTTTCTGGAAAATAAACTACTGCTTTTACTTGTAAATGAAACAAATTTACATATATGTATAAATTTCTGGATACATTGTTAAATTGATTTTAAGAGTGGTTGTATCAATTGTTACACCAACAATTTCTAAAAAAAAAATTGCCAAACCCTTCCAGTACTGAGTATTATAATGTTCATGCATTATTACTTTGATATGTTGATGTTTTATTTTTGATTTATCACTAGCAATATCAAACTAACTTCATGTTTATTACCAGTTTTACTTTCTCTTCTGTAAAATGTATTTTCATTTTATTTCCTCCACTTTACATTGAGATGTTAATGATGATCTTGTACCTGACTAATAGCTTTTGTGTACTAAGGGCTTTTCTTTTGTTGTATGTGTTACTGAGATGTCTTCTTAGTTTTCTCTTTGAATTTATTGTTCCTACATACATAGGTGTCTCAAATTTGGTCTCCATTTTCTGAGAAATATTATTGATTTTCTTTCTTTGAAAATGTTTCCTCATCAAGAGATCAGATGATTACTTGACTTCACCTCATGTGAAAAGTTGACTCATTGGAAAAGACTCTGATGCTGGGAAGGATTGGGGGCAGGAGGATGAGATGGCTGGATGGCATCACCGACTCGATGGACTTGAGTCTGAGTGACCTCTGGGAGTTGGTGATGGACAAGGAGGCCTGGCGTGCTGCAATTCATGGGGTTGCAAAGAGTCAGACATGACTGATCAACTGAACTGAACTGATTCCTTTAGTTTATGTGATTTAATTTTTACATATTTCTCTATAATTTAATTAAAGTACACTTGTATTTAATGAGGCAAAGGTATATGTTATTTAAAATTAAAACAAAAACACAAATAACCCGGTATATCTTTTATGTCTCATTCAAGTGAAAGGGTCAACCCTTTTAATGTTACGATCATCAAGCTCTGTGTTCTAAATGGTTAATTCTAAATTGTGGGTTTTGTAAGTGTGTTGTTCATGTATGTAGCCCTCAGTATCATTCAAAAATCACCATGTTAGGTTGTTTCCTGAGGTCTGATGCATTCACCATCCAAGTGTCTTTAAAATATAAGCAACAACTTGGCTTCTGAGCATGGGTCCTGCTGGTCTTCCGACAGCTGCCCCTGTAACCCAGACACGTGCTTCGGATGTGGCTTCTCGTCAAAATGTGCCTTCTCAGCCCACACCACTTCATCAATAAGCTAATGCTGTGAATCAATGAGAAAGATTTGCAGGACGTCTTAATTAAAGAAACAATCTCTAATACAAATTACGTTTCCAATGTATTGATGGAGCGTAGGGGTGCCGCTGGACGGCCATGGGCAGTCATCAGTGGGCAGGGACCAAGTCTCTTCCTCACCGCCTGGTGTTTGCTCCCAGACAGACAAGGGAATGTTTAGAGGATCAGGGTGAGGTGAGATACACATTTATTGGAGGGCAGAGTCTCCAATAGATTTATTATTATTGACAGTTTCTTTATCTTTTCCCTGTTAAGGTGTTGCCCAGTGACTTAGAATTTTCTTTCCCTTCTTTTTCAAAACTCAGACATTAATATAGACTTTCTTATCTACCAAAATAGCCAAATAATAAAGCAAGTTTGCAGTTTGACTTGAAAAGCTTATTTTAGTCCTCTTAGCATTATACAATAATAGCTTTCTTAATGAACCAAACAAATGTGTCATTAAGAAGCTTCATGACCCTTTGCTATTCATACAAGAGCCTGTTTTAAGCTGTACCTGCCCATCAAGTGAGAAAGATGCCCCATCTCAGAGGAAAGATTTAAAAATCAACCTGCTAAAGATAAAATAAAAAGAGATGAGGGTGGGATGAGAGGGAAAAGGGGAGGCAGCCGGACGGAGGTGGGGGGGAGACTCAGGAGGGAAGGAAAAGAGGCAGACAGAGCAGGCGGCCCTCTGTCCTTTGGCAGGACATGGCTGCCATTGCAAGTCGATAGCCAGGGTCCCCGAGCGGCTTCCTCCGAGACGTGGCTTAAAGAGGCGTCCATCTGTGCTGTCAGCAGTATTCAGCGGAGAGCTAATGGACCTTCAAAGATCAATATGCAAACCTGCACGTTATAATGTCTAAAACCCACTCCTCCAACAGTCTCTGCTGGCCAGAAGGAGCAGCTGATGTTAAATAACCCATTTCTAACCACCGCTCAGAAAGGCGCAGATGCTGTGGAGAGAGGTGTATTGCTCTCCCCCTGGTTCTTAAACTGTGGGAGAAGACGTTCTTTCCCTGGAAGCTGAGGGGTGGGGGGAAGTGCTCAGAAGGACAGTGCGGTGGCCACCAGGCCATGCTGTCTTATTCCCACGTCAGGATTTTACCAAAGTCAAGGCATCCCCCCTGGCAGCCCTGTCATGGAGAGCTGTGTAGGGATGTGCACTGGAAACGCAGGTCCGAGCTGAGATTGTTCCAGCCCCTCTGAGGCAGCGCTGTTGTCTGAACAAGGGAGTTAAGAACACTCCAAATAGAGCAAGAGTTTAGAAAAACGTTTTCAGTTTGTAGGAAAGTCACCATGACTTAGAAGATGTTAATGAGAGCATAACTCTGATAATCAATTAAATCATCTTGACCTTGGGTGGGACTGAGACAGTAGCAAAACTTTAGGATGTGTGTGTGTGACATTGCACAGACGTTAAGTGTGTGCAGTCTGGTGCCCTGCCACTGGTTATTTTTGAGTGCCTAAGTGACCTTGTTGGGAAAATTGTGAGAGACAGTGATCTGTGTCTGCTCACCCGCAGGCTGGTAAGGAGGGAACGGGGAAGGAAGCTGCATTCAGTCCTATCTGCCCCTCCTTTCCTCCTCAAGGAATTAAAGGAAAATGAATCCGAGGTTAGGAGTATAGCAGCCATTCACATACTCTGTTGTTAATTCGAATTGGGCTGAAGTTCATTTCTTTATTTGATAGAAAAATACAAGGACTGCTGAGCATCCTCCCTGCGGCTTCTGATTCTAGCTTGCTCTGCACATGAGAAATCCAGGGTGGGCGTTCGCAGACTGCTGTTTGTAAAGCCGTGCACGCACCCGAGCACACCTCCCTGTAGACTGAGAGCTGGAGGGTGAGCTCTACCCGTGTGATGAACTGGAAGGAGAAAATCCGGTCTCTAAGGAAATTTGGATACCTTTTGTACACGTATAAAACATGCGCTGTATATTTAAAGATGGAATACGCTTCGCGGATCTCCTCTTGACTGGCGAGCTTTAGATCCAAGTCATATATGCCGCGTACCAGCAGCCATCCTAGCAGTGTGCCCGAGCTATTGCCCCCAATACCATAATAATGCTAGCGCATTATTGATCAATGTGTTAATTAACTAACACATTCTTGTGTTATTAATGTGTTATTAATGGACACGTTAACAATACTAACACGTGGACATTCAGGGTAAACCTATCGCCATCGCCAGCTGGCGCCTGGGAGCGGTATGCCTCCATGAGTGCTCTCTTATCCAAAGCCTGAGGGCAGGAGGGATCGATCGAGAATTTGAAGATGGAGGTTTGGAACTGGTTCAGTCATACCAAGAGACCTTATTATTCTATCATTTCTTCTATAGGACATCATACTCCCTTCAAAATGGCATTTGGGTACACGGGTGACAAGGTCCTAGCGTGAATATACACATTTCAACCGGTAAGGCTCAGAGCGAGGCAGGGGCGAGTTTGATGAGCACGTCCAGTGCGCGCTGAGTGCGTGCCTGTGCAGTCGTTCAGCGCTGCTGGGCTCTTTGGGATCCCATGAGCTGTAGCCCCCTGTAGACTCCTCTGTCCATGAGACTCTCAGCAAGACTAGCGGAGCGGGTTGCCAGCTCCTCCTCCGGGGCGACCCCACGCCCGTCCCCTGCAGTCACGGAGCTCTACGCTCACAGCCTCTGAACACTCACCTCCGTTCTCCAGCAGCTCTTCTTTTGGATTCAGTCCCTGATGACACAGCCTGGACGTGGTCGCAAGGGGGCTGATGACAAGGGCAGATCCAACCAAGAGGGATGCCTCCGTCCCCTCCTTACTAACCCTCAGGTTTCAGACCTCTCAACCCAGAGGGAGGGGCTGGAAAAGGGCAGGTGGCATTTGGGAGTTAAACTGCTTAACGGGGACGGCAGCTCTGGTGGTTTAGACGCTATGTCGCGTCTGACTCTAGCGACCTCATGGACTGCAGCCCGCCAGGCTCCTCTGTCCATGGGATTCTCCAGGCAAGCATACTGGGGCGGGGTGCCATTTCCTTCTCCAGGGGATCTTCCAACCCAGGGACTGAGCCTGGGTCTCCTGCATTGCAGGTGAATTCTTTACCGACTTAGCTACAAGGGAAGCCCAATAGCAGCTCTAATCACACCTGAACTTCCGCCCAAATTTCAAATTTAGAAATGCCATGTCGCCGTTTCCTGCTAGAAGTGGCAGCCTTCAAATATCAGCATCGCTTTCGTTGCTTTCAGCATTCAGTCTGAATGAGCCTCTCCAAAGAGGGGAAACTGAGCAAAAGAAACGAAAATGTTCATTGAGCCTCGAAAACAAGTCACTCCTGATCGTTTCAGACCATGAAGATCGAAGGTGGGTGTGGTATGCGAGGTTCCGCCTTTCCGAGGAGGTTCAGGAGGGTGACTAGACTGTAAGTGCGTTGTGCTGCTGTTTTGTTCTTCAAATCTGCAACACTGAGGGCCAAGCTTGTCTTCAGCCGATGAATGAGGCCAGCAGACCAAGCTGAGCAGGTGTCTAGTGTCCAGAGTGAGGCGCCTCTGGAAAGCAAAGATTGAGCCCTGTCGTCACCTTCAGCTCTGCCCCAGACATGGAAGGTGGAGTTGAAGACATCATCTTATGCCTTACAGCCTGAGTATCCCACCATTTAAAATGCGCATGGTGGTAATAATCACTATCAGCATGGTCCGTAAAGAAAATATATTTATTTTTATGTTAGTACATAATTAATAGCTGCAATTTATGTGTGTATATGCACAAACACACACATATCACGTTGAGCTTCTCATTAGAAGCATATCATTTAAATGCAAATTGCTATTACTGTTTTGTAAATAATTCAAGAATGAATAATGCCTGTCATAGGAAAAAAAAATATATATATATATAGCTCCCTTAATGTATTTTGTAACCTGCAATAACTAAGGTGTGTATGTAATTTGTGTTTACATTGGATGGTTCTTTTCCTTACGATTTCTGTTATTAAATACAAACTGTAATTTGGTATGGGATAATTGGATGATAATTTATTTCAGACCACTTGAGTCCTAAAAGTACAGCTAAAGAGACCAGCTGCAGGTTCCAGATGAGACAGCAAACAAGCAGTGAGCTGGCAGCACGTGGACAGTGCCGATGGCCTGCTGCACGCGGCCCAGCTCTCATGAGGATTTGAAAAGAGCGTCATGTATGTTTTCCAAATCTCAGCTCTCTGAGGGTGTCCTGCCTGGGATGAGTGCCCCACGACTTTGTGTTCAGGACAGAAAGCATCAAGCTAGGGGGTCTGAGATCTGTGTCCACTACTGCTGGGCAGATCATGTTATCAGGAGTAGAACTGACCAATAAATCAATCACCGATCAATAAACAAATACAGAGAAGCTCACCGTCAGATTCGTTTACAAAGCGCCATATAACTAGCTTGACTACTCACCCACGGCAGAAATAAATACCCAGAAGCCATGCTAAAATGGCTGTATTGACAAGGAGATTTAACTCTTATGAAAACCCAGTGGGAAACGCCTGTAGGCCAGTGCCAGAGTTGTCCTTATTCATCAAATCTGCTTCTTTCGACGGCAGCCCGATGGACTCATATTCACGCTGAATCCACACGGAGAAGCCCAGGTCATCGTGCTGTTCTGTGCCGTGATACGTGCTTTGTGCCCGCGCTTATCTTCCCGAAAGAAGACAACCCCCAGGCAGAGTTCTCAGGCACGGGCCAAGCTCGTTCTTGGAGAATGTCAGCATCTCTGGAGGACTTAATAATTGTTTCTCGAAGGACCTGGCCACATGCACGCACAGATCGCAGAGCATCAGGTATGCCTGGGGACACCCCACCACCACCGAGAGCCGTCAACATTCTGCACCCCGGGATGGCAGGGTCATCACGGTCAGTGCCCGAGCAGGGGCCCCTGAGACCCAGCACTTAGGGCCTGAAGCCCGCGCAGCCTCCTCCAGGGACCTAAGCACAGTCGTGATGCTGTGACAGCAAACAAGCGTGGCCCTGCGTGGATGCAGCCCTCCGGGACTCGCGATCGGGTTAGCTCCCCTTGAATCCTAGGATCCCTTCAATTTCAGGGGAGGGAATCAACACGGAGCTTAGGGGACAAGGTCAAGGTCACTGAGGGCATCCTGCAGCTGAATGCGGGGCACATAAAGGGAAAGTGTGAAAATGAAAGCTGCTCTGTCGTGTCTGACTCTTTGTGACCCCATGGAGTGTCCAGTCCATGGCATTCTCCAGGCCAGAATACTGGAGCGGGTAGCTATTCCCTTCTCCAAGGGATCTTCCCCACCCTGGGATCAAACCCGGGTCTCCTGCATTGCAGACGGATTGTTTACCAACTGAGCCATCGGGGAAGCCCAAGAATACTGGAGTGGGGAGCCTATCCCTTTTCCAGGGGGTCTTCCCAACCCAGGAATTGAAGCCAGGTCTCCTGCATTGCAGGTAGATTCTTTACCAGCTGAGCCACAAGGGAAGGGTCACACAATGATTTCTTAAAAGAGGAACTCCATTACAAATTCAGTGGATTCACCATAGTTTTTTAAGGAGCCTGGAAAAATACTAGAAACATTGTACAAGTTGTTGATTCAGATAAAATGCACACTGGCACACAAACACACACACACAATCCCCCCAGTATAGCAGAAAGCTATTTTTCAACCTTTCTTCGCCTTTGTTTCAGTTGGCAAAGGCAAACAGAGAGATCACGCAGATCTGCCAGTGTCTGGAAACGTGTTTGTGCCCTGTGTATATCGCTTGAGCACCTGAAAAGAGGGCTCACATGTCTTCAGTGGTTTCATCTTGTAAATAAAATTTATAATTGAACACTGTGAATGAAGATTTCTTAAGTACCAGGGTCTGATCTCTCATTGCCAAAGAAAGGTGTGGACAAGGAGATTTCTAAAGAAAACGTCCTCTAATGACCCTGCCGAGGGGTCCACACGTGACCAAGCACGTGGGCCTGGAGCACAGGCCAGCGTCGCTTGCTCTGGACGAGGGGGCTGCGAGCTGAGAGGTTCCCGAGCCACAGGGCGGCAGTGCCAGCTCCCCGCCCATGTGTCTGTGCCTCCAAAAGCAATGCCAGCTTTCAATACGAGGGCACCCTTTCCTGGGAGCACCTGAAGAACAGGGATCCCCCTCTGCTGGGCCAGCCAGGCATGTGGGGAGGGGATCACACACGTGTTCTACAAGAACACGGTCTGTCTTTTCATTCTCTGTGTGGTTGCTACAGCTTCCACCTGGAGGAGAGATGGAGTGGTGGAGTGCTCCAGAGGGGAGAACGGGATTTAGCCTCTGGTCCCCGCTGTTGGACCCGTGGCGTGTTTTGCCAGGCAGCCGCTATGGGGTTTTTCTGGTAGCCGTGGGTGATGGGGAGAGAAAGAGCAGCGAGCCTGGTCAGCTTTGAGCTCTAGCAGGAGGCAGACGTCCGGGGATCCCTTTCTCCGCCTCACGGCATCTTCCAGGCCAGCGGTGAAGGATACACAGCTTCTGCTCAGAGACAGGCAGTATCTTCTTCCAAGGACATCCCACAGGCGAGGGGGTGTGCCCATGGGAAGCCGCGAGGGATGGTCCTGTGCCTCAGGAGGGAGGCCGTGCTCCCAGGCAGCACTCCTGACCGTGGGCGTGGGCGCTGGCTGTTGCTCTGGGGTAGGGGTCGGAAGGGCTAAATGAAGCTGTTATCCTGCTCTATGCGCCTCTCCCCTCCCTTCTTCCATCCTATCTCGTATATTCTAATCTTCTCTCTTCCTTTCTAATGCTTGTTTTGATTTTACTCTTTCCCATCCTTCGGTCTTTAAAATCATTACTAAAACCTCGACCATGAGCAGCACAGATGAAGGCGTTTTAATGGATCAGCTCCGGTTACCCCGAGTGCGGAGGGCTGGGGAGGACCGGCATACCCTGGGACCCTTCCCTGGTCTGTATGCACCTTTTCCATCCACGGGGCCTGGATGCTCAGGCCCACAGGTGGGCGGTGCTCTGTCCAGCTGTGTCTAGGAGGGAGGGGTCATTTGATGACCTTCATAGTTCAGCAAGCGGGGCACTTCTGAGAACACAGCACCTTCAGACCCCTGCTATTTCATCACCGCTCTTCTGATGCCTTTTCCTGCAGGCTGTGTTTTCTATACCTGGTGTGTTGGAATGGGGTGTACATCTCATCAAGATGACCATCTTGATAAAGAATAGATCATTCTTTGTAAACTGCACACACGATTGTGTCATCTAAGGAGATAGTTCCCTTTACTGCACACTGACCATTGGACCAGTTCTGGGCAAAAACTGACATAAGGGAAGGGAAGGCAGGGGTGGTGGTGGGATTGTTCACACTGATAGGGAAAGTATGCCAAGTGTGTGTGATTTCTCATGAATTTTGGTATCTCTGCTCATAGCTTTTATGAGTGAATTTCAAGAGAGAGAGAACGGTATGTCTTATTTCAATGTCCAGACTGAGAAGTGGTCCAGAATCTATTCCTCAAAATTACATCATTTGCTGTGGTTCAGTCACTTAGTTGTGTCTGATTCTCTGTGATCCCGCGGACTGCAGCACCGCAGGCTTCCCTGTCCTTCACTATCCGCCCGGAGTTTGCTCACATTCATCTTCATTGTATCGGTGATGGTGTCCAACCACCTCATACTCTGTCATCCTCCCGCCTTCAATCATTCCCAGCATCAGGGTCTTTTCCGATGAGTCAGTTCTTTGCATCAGGTGGTCAGAGGATTGGAGTTTCAGCATCAGTCCTTCCAATGAATATTCAGGACTGATTTCCTTTAGGATTGACAGGTTTGATCTCCTTGCAGTCCAAGGGACTCTCAGGAGTCTTCTCCAGCACCCCAATTAGAAAGCACTCATCCTTTGGCATCCAACCCTCTTATATTTAAAGGGATGCTGAAATTAAACACAGATACTCAAAGGACAGCAAAATATGACGGGCGACAAAAACCATGTCTGTCTTGAGTGGTTGTCCTGTTAGGATCCACATCTGTGACGAGGGATCTTCTAACAGTGTTTAATGCAGAGTCTTCTCCAGCTGAAGGTTGTAACCTCCCTGAAGCCAGGGCTCAGGGCTCGGTCCATCCTGGCGTGAGGAAATAGCAGCTTCTCCACGTTCTTAAATGAGTGGCTGAACAAAGCATGGGGGTGTGAAGAGACGCCTCCACCCCATCCTTCCGGAAAGAGTGGAGCACAGAGTGACCCGGGGTTAGCGTTTCACAAACCATTTCCTGTGCGGCGTTCTCATGAGTAGCTGTCCCACGTTTCTCCCAGTCAGAAGCCAGACATGTGTTTCCGGCGGTTGTAAACAGATGGGAGGAAGATGAAGATATTTAAAATGATCACAGAACCTCTTCTCTCTCCCAGAAGGCTATGAATAGAGGGTAAAAGCCATTTTTGAATCTTTGATTTAACTCTCTAGAGAAAGAAGGAAAAAAAGTATCCAAATATTTCCCATTTCCCACATCTTCTTAGAGAAAACTAGTCACACTTTTGCCAACACAGATATTAAATTCAGACTTGTTTCCTTGGCTAAAGCTCCTAGAAACTTCCTCAGGAAATCATTCCCATAGACGCCCCACCGTACAATAAAATTCGGGAAACTCCGCAACATTGTGAACAGAAAGTCTTCTAGTTGCTTCCAGGGACAGGCGGGAGGACTGGTTCAAGGGAAAAACCAACAGGAGAGGAGATGGAGCAGCTGGGGCTCACCCAGAACCGCTGAGCCTGTCTGCACAACTTTTCTTGAGAAGCTAGGGAATTCCACCAACTGCAGGTTAGAACCAGGTCACCGCCAGCTGCTGGGTCCACTGATGATGGCTTCATACCAAAAACTGCAGCCGCCACGGCCAGGGCATATGTGTGAACAGGGTCTCGGTCCCGAGAAGAACAGAACTTCACTACACACGTGACTTTGAAGGCACTCCTAGCAGGAACAGAGGACCTGCTTCTCATCAGCTTTGTTCTTTTGAGCTCAGGGTTCACCTGGGCCCTGAAAAGCAGCAGGTGGGACCTTGTGGGTTTCACTTTATCCTCTGATACCCATCATGCTCCTGAGAGTCACGTTCAGGAGGTAAGTGGCCTGGCCGCCAGGAGGTGTTGTAGACCGACCAGACGGTCACTGTGTCATCCGGCACTGAGGCTTGGAGAGAGAGGCCCAAGTCGTGAGCAGTTAGAACCAAACAGTGGCTTGGATTCGCCCTGATCCACAGCCCGGTGCATGCAGGGTCCACACACACCAAGCATCTTATCGTTCTCCTAACCAGAGTGAGCAACACTGGACAACTTCCACAAGACACAAGGCTCTGATATCACAACCATGATGTCCACAAAGCTCCACCCTGGGAGGGGAAAGGCTGATGACAAACCTGGGAAGTTCCCAAGCTCATGGTTTTCAAAGTGACCTCAGAAGCACAGGTGTCCCTTGCAGGAAACAACAGCTCCTCCACCAGTTAGCAGTCACCTCTGACAAACTGGATGCCAGCAAGTGCCTGGTATGGGGCTTTTCCGGTGGCTCAGCAGTAAAGAATCAATCTGCAATGCAGGAGATCTGTGTTCAATCCCTGGGTCAGGAAGATCCCTTGAGGAAGGGAATGGCAACTCGCTCCAGTATTTTTGCCTGGAGAATCCCCCGAACAGAGGAGCCTGGTGGGCTCGACCAAGCTCTTGCAGAGCTGGATAGGACCGAGTGACTGAACACACCCCCCCACACACATGCAACTGCCTGGTACAATCCTGATAAAACTTCAGGCACAGAACTCCGGGCCAAGCCAGGATAGATTTTTGTTTCTTTAATTTTTTTTTTTCAAACAGCCATATGATTCAAAATTAAGGCCATCAGACACTGGTGAGAAAGGAAAATGGTGCTATGTTTAACAGAAAGCACTTAAATGCCACACGTCTCAATAATGTAATATCTCCACAACTGTTTCTGTTTAAAGCTAATAAAAGTAAACACAAGACATCCCCGTCCTTTCCTATCAAATTTATTACTTTGAGCGACAAAATGACAAAATGATTAGCAGTTAATAAGGCCTTGGCTTAAAAGATTGACTGACATTCCATTACTCATTTAATTTCCGCTTCTCTGAGCTTTTTTTTTTCTCTCTTCCTTCCAGCACGGAGGGAATTAATATTATCACATCAAAGGCTTTCCTTTAAATGGGGAGAAAAATCATTTAAAAGGACACAGGCTGTGATTATTCAAACTAGGTTATTTGCACCTTGTATATATAACAATATCATGGTACAACTTCATCTCACTCAAATTGCTGTCAGTCACTAATGAAGAAATTTGCTCACATTTTATCAGCACCATTGTGCGGCGTCAGGTGGGGGAGGGGCCTGAAGCGAAATCTGATAAGAAGCATATGAACTGGGAGCCGGTCCTGGGCCACGTGACGGAAGATAGATTTCTAGACTAATGCTCAGTATGTAAATTCTTCTCCTCCTGTCTTTCCCCCCTTTGCCTCTCTCTGCTCTTTGTTTCTCCTCAGTCCCCTGCTTCTTCTTGAAGAACTGGACGCCCAGAGATAAGTGGCAACCTCCGTGGGGTTCGGGATGCAATCAGATGACGCAGCGTTAGCGTTCTGCTTCCTTTCCTTCTGAGCCTTGGCAGACAAATTGTACCAGGGCTGATTTAATGCCTAAAGACGTATGTCATCTTCCAAGACAATCTCTGTATCCGTGGGTGAAATTAGGAGTGACCCAATGCTTGGCCCAGGTACCGGCCACTGATCTATGAGCGGCTACGTCTTGATAGATGGAGGGACTACCTTCTCCAACTGCTGCTGCGTTAGAGCGTGGAAGACTAACGGCTTGCGTGTCAAAGCTTTATTCTTTCTTCCAAGGAAACGAGGGTAGGGAGTTGCTGACCAGTGGGCGGAGGGCGCTGGGAGGGAGTGTAGGGAAAGTTGACTCCCCTGTGAGATGAAGAATTCATCGGCAACGTCAAGAGGCAGAACTTGGTTACCAAGCCTCCAGGGGGACTAAACCCCAGGGGTCCTGAGCAGGATGGGGCAGGGGGTGACAGTCAAGTAAGATCGGAGCAGTGTCCCCATGTTGAAAGGTTGGGAGGAGAGCCTTGTTAGTTCAGGAAACTGCAGAGGGAAATTAGTCCACGCCTTGGCGAAAAGCAGTGTTGCAAACGGTGCCAGGGAGATCAATTTCCCCTGGCCGCGCTGACGCACTGACCACTGACAGGCCACTGCTGTGCCGGGTTCATTAAAATGTCCAACTCCTGGGAAATTTTACAAATTTATAACGCTTCCTGTGGATGGGGTCAAGTTCAACGGGCAGGAAAAAGCTCAGGGAATTATTCACGGACTACAATTTCAACAAGTTAGCATTTTTTAAGAAAAATTAAGGCCGCCATAATTGTCTTTGGGATTATAATACTAAATCACAGAAATGGCCAAAATTGCCTCCTTTCTGGTGCAGATCCCCACGGTTGGTGGGCAGCAGGTGGAGAAGATGGTGGGTCTTGTGCCGGCACTAAGGTTTCAACCAGATATTGTTCAAATGCTGTCTGAGAATGCGATGGAATGCCTGCCATTACCAAGGTGGTGGAGACAGTCTTCCGAGTGGTTCTAGGTCTCAATTTAAAAGGAGATGGATACATGCCCGGTATTAGAACTGCTGGATCATATGGTACTTCTATTTTTAGCCTTTTGAGGAATCACCCTATTGTTCTCCATAGTGACACATAGATAAGGTGGAATACTACTCTGTCATAAAAGATGGGAGTGCCGTTTGTGGTGGCACGGATGGAACTAGAGACCATTATACTAAACAAAGCGAGTCAGAGGAAGACACCTGTTGTGTGACGTCACGCGTATGTGGAATATAAAGCAGGACAGATGAGCATGTCAACAAAACAGCCACACAGACATAAACAGACTTGTGGCCAAGAAGGAGGAGAGCGAGGGGACAGATGGGAGGCACGGGGCAGCGGACGCAAGCTAACGTGCACAGGACAGACAGACGACAGGCCTCACTGTATAGCAAGGGGACGATATTCAGCATCCTGTGACAAGCCAGTCATAAACGGATATGAAAAAGACAACACACACACGTATGAAGACTGGGTCACTCTGCTGTGCCACAGACACTAACACAGCGCTGTCAGCTCAGTCCAGTCCAGCTGCTCAGGCGTGTCCGGCTCTTTGCGACCCCATGACCCGCAGCACACCAGGCCTCCCTGTCCATCACCAACTCCCGGAGTTCACCCAAACCCATTCCATTGAGTCGGTGATGCCACCCAGCCATCTCATCCTCTGTCATCCCCTTCTCCTCCTGCCCTCAGTCTTTCCCAGCATCAGGGTCTTTTACAATGAGTCAGCTCTTCGCATCAGGTGGCCGAAGTATTGGAGTTTCAGCTTCAACATCAGTCCTTCCGATGAACACCCAGGACTGACCTCCTTTAGAGTGGACTGGTTGGATCTCCTTGCCGTCCAAGGGACTCTCAAGAGTCTTCTCCAACACTACAGCTCAAAAGCATCAATTCTTCGGCACTCAGCTTTCTTTATAGTTCAACTCTCACATCTATACGTGACCACTGGAAAAACCATAGCCTTGATTAGATGGACCTTTGTTGACAAAGTAATGTCTCTGCTTTTGAATATGCTGTCTAGGTTGGTCATAACTTTCCTTCCAAGGAGTAAGTGTCTTTTAATTGGATGGCTGCAATCACCATCTGCAGTGTAGATCAACCGTATTACAATAAAAATTAATTAAATACATGGAATTGTGGTATAATTGGATTTTAAAGCTAAAACAAGATTTCCTTATGTTCTTCTGATTTATTAATATCTCCTGAAAGTCAGAAAATATCATCTTCCCATGGGAACATGTATTTTCCTTTGTGGATCTACCTTCTCTAAGTTTGGGATCACTCTCCCAGGATGTATAAGCTCCAAATAATGATGCTTTTTAAAGGAACACACTAATTTGTTTAAATATTCTCCTGGCATGCCCATGTCTTGCTCCAGGGTCTTCTACAGTGATTTTTCCATGTTAAACACCGGTACTTAACAAGACATCGATAGTCAGTCTAGCTTGAGATCAACCCCAGCAGTCACAGGAGAAAGAGGAGATTCTCAGCTCATAAATATTCTGTTCCTGACAATATCCAAAATATATGTGCAACACCTATGACTCAACAGAAAAACAGGTTAAAGGGTTGGTTGCTGTGTCTGACTCCTTGTGACCCCATGGACAGTAGCCCACCAGTCTCCTCTGTTCATGGAATTTTCCAGGCAAGGATACTAGAGTGGGTTGCCATTTCCTACTCCAGGGGATCTTCCTGACTCAGGGATCAAATCTGTGTCTTTGCGTGACAGGAGGATTCTTTTCTGTCTGAGCCACCAGAAAGTGAAAGTGAAAGTCGCTCAGTCGTGTCCAGCGCTTTGCAACCCCATGGACTATACAGTCCATGGAATTCTCTAGGCCAGAGTACTAGAGTGGGTAGGCTTTCCCTTCTCCAGGGGATCTTCTCAACCCAGGGATCAAACTCAGGTCTCCTGCATTGCAGGCAGATTCTTTACCGGCTGAGCTATTAGGGAAGCCAAGCCACAGGGGAACCCCAAAACTCAATAGGAGAAAAAAAAAAAAGTAACCCAGTTAAGACACCTGAATAGATATTTCTCCAAAGAAGGCACACAAACGGCTAAAGGTACATGAAAGGGTGCTCAATATCACTAACCATCTGGGAAATGAAAGTCAAAACCACAGTGAGATATCAGCTCATAGCACTTAAGAGTGGCTACTATTGGAAAGAAAGGACAGCAAAATTGGATGAGGATGTGGAGGAAAAGGAACCCTTAACCGCTGTGGGTGGAAATGTAAACTTGTACACAGTACGGGAAATCCTATGGAGGTTCCTCGAGAGACTGACATTGAAGCTACATATGATCCTGCACACCCAGGGGCATATTTACCCAAAATAATCACAATCAGGCCCTTGAGATCAATACCCTCCATGTTCATTGCAGCACTGTTCATAATAATGCAACAACTTGGGAACAATGCACATGTCCATCAGCTGATGAATAAAGAAAATGTGATGTGTCTGTGCAGTGGAGTATTATTTGTCTTCAAACAGGAGAATGCAGGAACACAGATGGTCCTGGAGGACATTACAGTAAACGAAATAAGCTGGTTCCAGAGGGATAGATACTGACTGCTTCTGCTTACATATGGATTCTGAAATAGTGAGACCCAGAAGCTGAGAGCGGCATCCTGGCTGCCAGTGTCTGTTGGAGGGGAGCGTGGGCCGCTGGTGTTGGAGAGTATACATTCCTGTTATGCAAGGTGATGGGGTTCTAGAGATCTTCTGTACGTACAGCCAGTAGTCAACAACACTGTGTTACACACTTGTCTTTGTGAAGATGGTAGACCTGTTAGTTGGCTTGCCACAAAAAAAAAAAAAACAGAGCAACCAAAAATGACAAAGAGAAACACAGCAATTTTTGGAGGTGATGGATATTTTTATTATCTTGATTGTGGTGACAGTTTCAGGAGTGTGTGCAAATGTCCAAAGTCATCAAATTGTATATTTTAAGTATGTGGAGTGTTTCGTGTGTTTATTAGACCTCAATAAAGCTGTTAAATCCCCTTCATGGATCACAGCTTGTCATGGCAAAGGGCCTTGCATAACTCAAGAAAGCTATGAGCCATGCAGGGCCATGGGAAGGACCTAACAGAAGCAGAAGAGATTAAGAAGAGGTGGCAAGAATACACACAAGAACTGTACAAGAAAGGTCTAATGAGCCGGATAACCAGAATGACGTGGTCACTCACCTAGAGCCTGACCTCTGAGAATCTGAAGTCAAGTGGGATTTAGGAAGCATTGCTAAGAACTAAAATAGTGGAGGTGATGGAGTTCCAGCTAAGCTATTTAAAATCTTAAAAAGATGATACTGTTAAAGTGCTGCACTCAACATGCCAGCAAATTTGGAAAACTCAGCAGTGGCCACAGGACTGGAAAAGGTCAGTTTTCTTTCCAATTGCAAAGAAAAGCAGTACCAGAGAGTATACAAATTACTGTACAATTGTGCTCATTTCCCATACTAGCAAGGATTATGCTGAAAATCCTTCAAGTCTGGCTTCAGCAGCACGTGAACTGAGAATTTCTAGATGTACAAGCTGGATTTACAAAAGGCAGAGGAACCAGACAGCAAGTGGCCAACAATTGTTGGCTCTTAGGGAAAGCAAGGAAGTTCCAGAAAAACAACTGCTTCTGCTTCATTGAGTGCTCTAAGTCCTCTGACTGTGTGGATCACAACAAACTGGAAAATTCTTAAAGAGATGGGAATACCAGACCACCTTACCTGTCTCCTGAGAAACCTGCATGTGGGATACAAAGCAATAGTTAGAAACAGACATGGAACAACTAGCTGGTTAAAGACTGGGAAAGCAGGATGACAAGGCAGTATATTTGCACTCTGCTTATTTAACTCATACGCAGGGCTGCTGTGTTAGTCCCTCAGTCATGTCTGACTCTTTGAGGCACCACAGATTGTAGCCCATATGCAGAGTACATCATGTGAAATGCCAGGCTGGATGAGTCCCAAGCTGAAATCAAGATTCCTGGGAGAAATATCAACAACCTCAGATATACAGATGACACCGCTCTAGTGGTAGAAAGTGAAGAGGAACTAAAGAGCCTCTTGATGAAGATGAAAGAGGAAAGTGAAAAAAACTGGCTTAAAGCTCAACATTCAGAAAACTAAATTATGGCATCTGGTCCTATCCCTTCCTGGAAAATAGAAGGGGAGAAGGTGGAAAAAGTGACAGATTTTATTTTCCTGGGCTCCAAAATCACTGTGGATGGTGACTGCAGCCATGAAATTAAGATGCCTGCTCTTTGGGAGGAAAGCTATGACAAACCTAGACAGCATATTAAAAAGCAGAGACATCACTTCGCCAATAAAGATCCAGATAGTCAAAACTGTTTTTTCCACTAGTCAAGTAAGAATATGAGAGTTGGATCATAAAGAAGGTTGCTTGTTAAAGAATTGATGCTTTCAAATGGTGGTATTAGAGACTCTTGAGGGTCCCTTGGACTGCAAGGAGATCAAACCAGTCCATCTTAAAGGAAATCAACCCTGAATATTGATTGGAAGGACTGATGCTGAAGTTGAAGCTCCAATACTTTGGCAACGTGATATGAGTGCTAAGTCGCTTCAGCCGTGTCCGACTCTTTGTAACACTACAGACTGCAGCCTGCCAGGCTCCTCTGTTCATGGGCTTCTCCAGGCAGGAAGACTGGAGTGGGTTGCCATTTCCTTCTCCAGGGGATCTTCCCCACCCAGGAATCAACCCATCTCTCTTATGGGTCCTGCACTGGGGGGCATGTTCTTTACCACTAGGGCCACAAAGAGTTGACTCTGGAAAAGACACTGATGCTGAGGAAGATTGAAGGCCAAAGGAGAAGAGGGCAGCAGGTGATGAGAAGGTCAGACAGCATCACCGACTCAGCAGACATGAGTCTGCACAAACTCCAGGAAATAGCTGAGGACAGAGTAGCCTGGTGCGCTGCGGCTGACGGAGTCGTGAAGAGTCTGACATGTTGTTACCGACCGAGCAACAATAACCACAAGGCTGTTACAGAAAGCAAACTTCTTCAGTTCCCTTGTGGCTCATGAGTCTATAGTGATGCTCGCAGGTGCTACTGTCCCTGTAGCAGGAACAGGGATCAATAAGCCATAATTTTAATTATAATAATTTAAATAATGTTTAATTTCATCAAAAGGAAGAACATGAAATCCAAGCATATATATATATATATATATATACATTTTAAAAATACACCTAAAGTCTTGATAAACTATTGGCTTAGCTTTTATTCCTTAAGATTTCAGACACCTGTATTATTGACACCTATTAACTATAATATAAATCTTGCATTCTCTCTTGATTTTTAGTAAGTTCTGTGTTATTGAAGAAACCAGATCTCTGCAAACCTCCACCTGTTACAATAGCAACTTGCAGTCCACGCCCAACGTCTGCGTGCAATTTTATAAGGCACAGAACGATGAAGCAATTATGTTTCATGGATAAGAATAAATAAATGAAAATATAGCATTCGCATTTTGAATAAAAGTGAGTGAAACCTCTTCAATTGATCAAGTCTTAAGGGCCCAGGGGACACTGCCGAGGCTCCCCGGCCCCACCTCTTGTTCCCCAGGGGCAGCAGTGGAGGCGGCCCCCTTCCCTCTCCCCACCCCACCACCACGCAGGCCGAGGGCAGCAGGCTGAAGGCGCAGTGTTTCCAGGCATTGCTCCTGGAAACTGAGAGTGCTTCTCAGGCTGTGAACACCTGGGGCAGGTGGTCTCTTTGCCAAACTCTGAAGAGTAGGATTTCAAAGATAACACTCTGAAGGGGAAGAGAGCTGCAGGAGAGAGGCTCCAGGAGAGTGTCCTGGAGTGGGATCCATAAAGGAGGACAGTGAAGGGGCGAAGGCCCCGATCAGGGAGAAAGCCGTGGAGATCTTCCAGCCTGACTTAACCTTGGGTGTGGTTTATCAAGTCTGCTGGAAGGCAAAACAGTGCGGCTGTTAGCACTCTCTTCCAGTAGAGGCTGGAAAGTGATGGGAGAGGTTATCGTCAAGGGTGATACATCACGCACTACAACCCTTCGCTTAGTGTTTAAAATATTGTTTAAATGAGTGATGTTTGTAGCTGCCATGTTAGCAGTCTTTCAGGGAATAAGTGGCAGAAGATTAAAAAGAACACGGATTCATAAAGAAGGCACGTAATGAGAGGGGGGGTTAATATCTCACGTAATAATTTCTCTAGCTTTCTGGATAGTCAACTGTTCTAGAAACTCACACCCAGTAACCATAAATCTCCTAGCCTGAGTCATGATAATGGCAAGAGACAGTAGGTAACAATTGCTGAACAAGTGAAAAAAAAAAGGTTTGTGGCCAATTAAACACACCCAGCTTTTTGAGAATCACCAGAAACGGTGCTGGAAACTGTTGCGGGTTACCGTGGCCTAGATATGTTTCCTGGGGGTATCACAAAAGTGTTGATCAAGGATCTTTTTCTCTTGAGCCAGTTCCATGAGACCTCCTCCCCCCCTTCCATTAGCTGATTTGCTCTCGCCCGCCACCCAGAGAATGCTAATCAACGCACTCCAGTCACACAGAGGGGGCTGGCTTGTCCTGCAGCCGTGACTGTTCCCCCCGGACCCACGGGCATTTCTCGGTCTTTTAAGCTGTCATGCGTGGTCCCTGGGCATGCAATCTGTTAAATGAATTAGCCCTCGACTGTTCCGTGCAGCCTGCCTTCGCGGCCCTGGCATTTTCTAGCGTGGGTCCCCATCCATTACCGAGGCGTGGCCGATCCTCGCGCCGTAAATCATCAGGACACGGCTGCCCTTTCTCCCTCCCAGGCCTGGCAGTCCCCCTGCACCCCTACGTTTATGTCAGCGCAGCCCTCGAGGAGGCTGTCTGGGGGTCCGTGCTGTGTTTGGGTTTAACTGAATTTAACGCGTCTCCTTCTTCTCTGCGTCTCAGACAGACCTTAGATGCGGAGGGTCTTTACAAGTAGCCTTAAGCTCTAGTATCGGATGTTTCAAGTACAAGTNAGCCCTCGAGGAGGCTGTCTGGGGGTCCGTGCTGTGTTTGGGTTTAACTGAATTTAACGCGTCTCCTTCTTCTCTGCGTCTCAGACAGACCTTAGATGCGGAGGGTCTTTACAAGTAGCCTTAAGCTCTAGTACCGGATGTTTCAAGTACAAGTCCAAAGCCCATAAACGTGATGACAGCATCTCACATCGGTAAGGGATGCACCTATTCTCATCACTCAAAACTAGATGCGCAAAGGCAGGTGTGAAAATCAAAACGGAGAGAAGATCCTGAGGAAGGGGCTCTGTCGCAGATGTCCGGGGAGCCGGCTCGCTGGCCGCTGCCCTCGCCTCTCTCCCACCTACAGACTCCAGAGCCCTTCAGTCTGCGATTCCATTGTCACCCCTGCGAGCCTTCTTACCTGCCCCTGCAGGCACTCGCTGACCCGCTGTGCTGGAAACGTAGGCTCCTTTCATTCTGCGTTCGTTCTGGGCCAGTCTCTGCTCCTGGAACTCGATGCACTGACCTGGGCTTCCTGCTTCTGAGCCCCACTCCCCCACCCCTGAGGCCGGCAAGCCTATTCTGCACATTTTACAGACGGCAGCACTGAGGCTAGGAGGGGGTCTGAGGCGGATCCAAGGGCTGGAGTGGAAGCTCGTCCTGCAGCTGGTTACAGAGGCTCCGCTATAAACCCTGTTTACACAGAGAAGATGCCGGAATGAGTTACATGTGGAATGACAAGCCAGCGAGCCGGCCTGCGGCATCTGCGTAGTTTGTAGGTGCATGTCTTCACTGCCTGCAGCTTGACTCAGGTTCCAGATGCTTTGGCTGTCATCTGGATACTGTACATCCTTTCCGTTTTGTGTCCATCCGTTCGCTTGCCATGCATCAGTCAGCAATGAGGCCTTGGCTGGGAGTATGGAAAGGAAAGAAATATGTTGTCTTAAACGCACAGTTGCCACCCCTCTGGTAGGTGACATGGTGGAATGTAGCGTGCTGAGCTTCAGTGCTCGATGGCCTGCGGCGGGGGTGGGGGTCGAGGGTCGTGTCCCCCCTGGGCTGGGGAACCTTGCTCTTGCTCGAAGCAGCAGAAGGAAGCAAGGTTTAGAGAACGGGGTGAGCCCCAGGAGCGAGACCAGACAGAGCTGTGAAGCCAAGTAATTCACTGCAGCAAGATGCCCATGCTACACTGTGGGGCGTGATCCTTACACAACCTTTAAGGAAAATATCTATTATGACTGAAAGAGCCCGTAGGAGGGTCTCTGAAGCTTCCAGATTGACCAGCCTGGAGCTGCCCTGGAGTAAGCAGTGGGGCTGCTGATGGAGAAGGAGGAGGCTGGACAGAGAGCTTGCCAAGACAGAGAGCCTGGACCCCACACTGTCCAACGAGGGCTGCGTGTGACTGGATGAAACTTCGCGAGAGGGTCCTCTGGGGACTCAGCAAGGTCTGCTCGGAAGGCGTACACACGTGACACACACGCACACGAGTGTACACACAGGTTCACACAGTGTGAGCGTATACACCAGCTGCGAGCACACAAGGGCAAACACACGTGCATGCACACAAAGGTGCATGCACACAAAGGCTCACACCCACGCCACTCAAGCACTGGCACACGCAAACCCCCACAAGCTGCTCACACGGCGCACAGGGCAAACGCCCAGGAGAAACTCGGAGCTGCTGTGACTCTCACCTAGAGAAGGTTCCAAGCCCCTCCCCTGCTGGGCGTCGCCAGGAAGGAGAGGAAGGCGGGCTGCGCCTGCGCCCCCGCTGCTTCCGGAGTTTCTTTTTCGCTTCTCTCTGGGGGCGGCTGTGCCTCGCTGGAGCGGGATCACTGGCCCGACAGCCCACAGCGCTGCGACTGGTGCTTTCTGTCATTTTCATCCGGGTGAAATTACTGTCCAGCTTCACATACCCAGGGCATATACGCCCTGAAGTAGCAAAGCCCTGTAAATCGAGACACAGGAGCGCCAGCAAGACTCCCGCCTGGAGTCCTTGCGTCGTGCCGGGGCTCCGTGACTGCACCCGCTTTTAAATTCATGTGTATTCATTTCATAAAAATAGTCTATATTTTATACTGATGAGTTTATCAATGGAAGAAAAAGATGCCGCACCAAGATATAAAAAATTGCCTGCCAAAGCCATGACTTACGCGGGTTTTGAGGCTTCTCTGTTATTCACGTGCGGAGGCTTGTTCTTTCATCTCGGCGTTTACTCACATTATAAGAATGTGGCCTCTCCGCGATGTCCTCCCCCGAGCAGCAGGCAGGCAGGAGTGGACTGAAGCCGGGCTTCGCGTCCTGACCGCGCGCGTCCTGCCGGGCAGCCAGCCCTCAGGCGGGCAGGGCCCAGAGGTCAGCTGAGCCCGCGCGAGGCCTCGGATCCCCACAGAAGCCCCCAGCTCCTCGGGAAGAGATGACCCAGCTCTTTTCCTGATCGGAAGCAGGGCTGTTTTCAGTTGACTGGAACGTGTTGGCGTGAAAGCTCAAAGGCAGTGTGAAGCCATTAATATTAAATCGGAAGAATAAGTGGCTTGAGCACCGGAAAGAAGCTGGCATGAGGGGAAGACGCAAGCGAGACCTAGGAAGGGCAGCATCTGTTCCGACTCCTGTCTTCCCACGCGAGGCTTCAGCGGTGATGCCAAGTTCAAAGGCGTGAGGAGGCACGCGTGGCGTGGAAAGAGCCCTCCCAGGGCAGGCGGGGCAGCGAGGCAGGCCGCTGGGCTCCGCCTGGAGGGCGGGCAGCGCGGGCAGGGGCCGGGGAGGGCTGAGAAGGGGACGCCTGGCACGTGTACACGGAGGAGTCCCGGGCGGGGGCAGGCAGAGAAGCGCACGTTCCAAGCGCTCGCGGCGCTCTTCTGTGGGCCGCAGTCCCCTCGTCTGATCACAACCGCGGCATCTCGTCTTTCTTACCCGAGCTCTGTCCCCTGATATCTTTCGGTACCAAAGCCCAGGTAAAACCTCCAACAAACTCGCCTTTGTAGGTAGAATGGGGATAAACCTCAAGCCATGGGCTCCCGTGTGAAGGAAACAGAACTTTCTGCAGACACTGCTCTCATCTCTATCTGGAACCTTCTTTCCGTGGGGGTGGCGGAGACTAAAACCTGTATCAGATGCCACTCTCCTGCCTTTGTTGTGTGTGTGGAGGTTTACAGAGACCAAGGCGTGGGTGCTTATCTTGTCCTTGGTGGTCTACACCGCCCCCCCAGGATGGTGTTGCCAGGAAAAACTTGGTCCAAGCAGGTTGTTGTCCCCTGCCCTTCCTGTGGTCCCCTCTCCAGATCTCATCCTGTGGCTCCATCCTGGAGGACCCTCTCCGTATGTGGCCAAGCTCTGTAAAGAGCCCCATACTTCCAGAATGGAGTGTGACCATCCTGAGCTCTGAAGTCTTCTTCCTGTTCAGTCGCTCAGTCCTGTCCGACTCTTTGCAACCCCAGGGAATGCAGCACACCAGGCTTCCCCATCCTTCACTATCTCCCAGAGCTTGCTCAAACTCATGTCCATTGAATAGATGATGCCGTCCAACCAACTCATCCTCTGTCGTCCCCTTCTCCTCCGGCCCTCAATCTTTCCCAGCATCAGGGTCTTTTCAAATGAGTCAGCTTTTAGCATCAGGTGGCCAAAGTATTAGCGTTTCAACTTCAAATTCAGTCCTTCCAATGAACACTCAAGACTGATGTCCTTTAGGATGGACTGGTTTGATCTCCTTGCAGTCCAAGGGACTCTCAAGAATCTTCTCCAACACCACAGTTCAGATGCTTCAGTTCTTTGGTGCTCAGCCTTCTTTTGGTCCAATTCTAACATCCATATGTAACTATAGCTTTGACTGTGAACCTTTGTTGTCATAGTGATGTCTCTGCTTTTTAACATTCCGTCTAGGTTTGTCAAAGCTTTTCTTCAAGAAGCAAATCTCTTTTAATTTCATGGCTGCAGTCACCATCCACAGTGATTATTGGCGCCATCAACTGCCCTGCTATCCCATTCGGGGCTAGTTTTATTTTTTATTTTTCTATTTGCATTTCCATTTACTTTGTTTTGTCTTCCCAGATATACTGAGGTATAACCAATGTTTGGAAAACTCCACAGATTTCGTGTAAATAGTTTTGTGAATTTGGACCCACCATCGCATCTCCATCTTTGTACAAGGTAACAGGCATATATCCACCACTTCCAAGTGTTTCTTTAAGTCTCTTTGTTTTGTTTTATTAATATTTTGGGGGTAAGAGTAGATAACAGTAGATCTCTGTGACAAACACATTGTAAGTGCAAGATACCTTATTGCTGGGCTTCCCTGATGACTCAGGTCCAAGTTCCATCCCTGAGTCAGGAATGTCCGCTGGAGAAGGAAGTGCTTACCCACTCCAGTACTCTTACCTGGAGAATTCCATCGACAGAGGAAACTTGTGGGCTACAGTCCATGGGGTCACAAAGAGTCAGACATGACTGGGTGTCTAACACTTTCACTTTGACACGTTACTGTCAATTGAGGGCAGAATGTTGCAGGCAGACCTCCGGAAACAGCGCGCCCTGTGTACTTACGACTTTTACCTGCAGAGAGTGCTTCCTTCCCTGCGCTCCCCTCTCTCCAGCCCCAGGCAGCCCCCACTCTTTCGTCTGCTTCTACACAGGGGACTACTTTTCATCCAACGGGAATCACGCAGTTTGTCCTTCTGTGTCTGGCTTATTTCACTGAGTGTGATGTCCTCCAGGTTCATCCACCTTGTTGCAAATGGCAGGTTTTCCATCTTTTCAAAGGTTAAATACTGGATTGTTTGTAGAGACTGCAATTTTAAATCAAGTCCTCAAGATGCTGCCTGTATTGTGTTCTGATGAGGGACTCAAGGTCACGGGTGGCAGACATAACGATTACAAGATAATGTGATGATCAACACAGTCTACAGGTAAATACAACTGTGTAAATCCTTGGTCCAGCCTGGGAGCCGTGAGCCAAGAGAGCTGCACTTAAAAATAAAAAGAGATGATGATCAAAACATGCATAAAATACAGACTGCATTCAGGCCCAAATACGCCCCAGAGCCCAGAAACTTCTCCCTTCTTGTCAGTTCTGACCAACTAAAGTCAATTTGCCTACTGGAAATCTCACTGTCACATTTGGAATCAGTGATGTTTAAACTTTGTGTCAGCTTGATTGGGCTATGGTTCAGTTTTTTGTTTTTTGTTTTTTTTAATAAAACACCAGTCCAGGTGTTGCTTCATAAGTATTTTCTAGACGTAATTAGCTTCTGCAATCAGTTGGCTTTAAGTAAGGCGGCCAGTCTTCCTCTTGGGGCCTTATCCAACTCCTTGAAGGCTTTAAGAGAAAATCTGAATTTACCTGAAGAAAGATGAATTCTCCCTCAAGACTGTCCTGTGGAAACCCTGCCTAAGCTTCTAGCCTGTGGGCTTGCCAGGCCCTGCTGCTGCAAGAGGCAAGCCCTTCAAACGCATCTCCTGCGGTCTCCACCTTTGTCTCTCTCTCTGCCATCTAAATCCACACCTGCATGTATGTCATCTACTTCCATGTTTCTCTCCATCGCTACTTTTATATCATCTGTGTCTACATCTACATCTGAATTGTGAAATACAATTCATAATTAATGACAAGACAAGAACAATGTAAACTTGCAAATCTGTCTCCGCCCCTCGGCCTCCCGCCTCCCCGCACTGCGCCTCATCCATCCGCATTAGGCAGCGCCCGCACTTCCACATCCACAGAAATACCTGCTCAGCCGTAAAGAACAGCGTCCTCCCAGCAACCAAAAGGCAGTTCCTGCAAAGACAACATTTCTTCTCGATCTCCTGAGGCGCCACAGTGACCCACCACCTTACTTCTAGATATCTGGATTGTGCCAACAATTTACATCATTTAATGCACAGCCACCTGTCTAAAAAAATCTATATCACTTTGCTTTGACCTCTGTTGAGCAAAAGACTTTACAGAATTTTCTGAGAGGCAGCTCCCTGATTATAATCATCAATTTGACTCCAATAAAATTTTCCATTTCTTTTTTAGATTGCCTGATTCGTTTTCCAGCTGCAGTGTCATCCACAGCATCTCCTTTCTCTCTCTGTCTCTGTACACACCGGTGTTGTCTACATGCCGAACATTTGTGTTTCCCTCTGCAGCTATATGTACACGTCTTGCTGATTTTGTTACTCTGAAGAGTCCTGCAAACACAGAGCCTATGACTTGGTTCTACCAAAGATCTAACCCAAACATTTCTGACCATAGGGAGCATCAAAAACTTAAGCCACCTTTCTTTTCATTTATTTCTTGGACAGAGAGTGACTTCTCTCCTTTTGCTCTATTTTCTTCAGTAACAACAACAACAAAATTATGTGGCACTATATTACTTTAGCATATGTGATAAATAATAACGGGCTTCCCTGGTGGCAGCAGTGAAAAGAACCCGCCTTCCAATGCAGGAGACACAAGAGACACGGGTTCGATCCTTGGCTCTGGAAGACCCCCTGGAGTGGGGCATGGTTCTTGCCTGGAGGATCCTCATGGACAGGGGAGCCTGGCAGGCTACCGTCCAGAGGGCCACCACGATTCGGACATGGCCAGCCTAGATAGCATATTCAAAAGCAGAGACATTACTTTGCCGACTAAGGTCCGTCTAGTCAAGGCTATGGTTTTTCCTGCGGTCATGTATGGATGTGAGAGTTGGGCTGTGAAGAAGGCTGAGCGCCAAAGAATTGATGCTTTTGAACTGTGGTGTTGGAGAAGACTCTTGAGAGTCCCTTGGACTGCAAGGAGATCCAACCAGTCCATTCTGAAGGAAGTCAGCCCTGGGATTTCTTTGGAAGGAATGATGCTGAAGCTGAAGCTCCAGTACTTTGGCCACCTCATGTGAAGAGTTGACCCATTGGAAAAGACTGTGATGCTGAGAGGGATTGGGGGCAGCAGAAGGGGACGACAGAGGATGAGATGGCTGGGTGGCATCACGGACTCGATGGACGTGATTCTGAGTGAACTCCTGGAGTTGGTGATGGACAGGGAGACCTGGCGTGCTGCGATTCATGGGGTCGCAAAGAGTCGGACACGACTGAGCGCCTGAGCTGCGCTGAACTGAAATGACTCAGCATGCAGACATGGTAATATGCTTAGCTCTGTAACGTTTTCTATGTACCACACTGTGCCCCACTGCATGATACTGTGTTGGGGGTGTGTGTACACCGACCATCTCTGTCCACAAGAGGACTGGAAGGTGTAGGAGGGTAGGGTCTACCTATTCTCTNCCTGAGCTGCGCTGAACTGAAATGACTCAGCATGCAGACATGGTAATATGCTTAGCTCTGTAACGTTTTCTATGTACCACACTGTGCCCCACTGCATGATACTGTGTTGGGGGTGTGTGTACACCGACCATCTCTGTCCACAAGAGGACTGGAAGGTGTAGGAGGGTAGGGTCTACCTATTCTCTTCTCTGCCACATCCCATCACCTAAAGCGTTCTCGGTGCCCTGTAGCTGCTCAGTAAGTATCTGAAAGCGCACAGACGAGGTTTCACCTCCATTCAGGCACACTCACTTGACGTGCAGATCACACTGAACGGCATACACTGAGGGAAATAATTCGCAGGCTCTTTGCCTTCGTTTATGAGTTGGTAGCTTGCTGATAAGTGAAAGAACATCCATCGATACGTTCATACAAAACAGCAAGGCCTGGAAGAGGCACCCCTCTAGGAGAAGGATTGGAGCTGCTGGGGCTTTGCACACAGGGAGCATCTCACCGCTCGGGGCCTCCCTTCCTATGCAGGGCTGTAGTGGGGGTCCAGTCCTGGTCCGGGAGCCTGGGTGAACCCAGATTCTCCAGCTACAGCTGGTGGCTTTCCTGCTGCGTGCCTCTGCTCACCTCCTAAAAAGGGGTAGGACATGGATGGACCTAGAGGCGATCATGCTGAGTGAAGTGAGTCAGAGAAAGGCAGCTATCGTGTGACGCCGCTCACACGCAGGATCCAGAAAAGAAGAGATGAAGGGGCTGGTTCACAGAACAGAAACCGGCTCACTGACATGAAAGCGAGCTTACGCGCACAGAAGGGGTGGAGGAGAGGGATAAATTAGGAGGTTGGGATTAACATACACATACTCCTATGCATACGATAAACCAGGACCTAGCTGCACAGAGAACTCTACTCCACATCTTGTAATAATACTAGTAATGTACAATGGAAAATAATCTGAAAAAGACGCACACACACACATATGTATGTGTGCATATAACTGGGTCACTTTATACTGCACACCCGGAACTAATCCAACGTTGTCAGTCAACTATGCTCCAATAAATAAATAAATACACAAAGAAAACACAGTGGGCTAGCACAGCGCGTGCCTCAGAGCGGTGGAGGAAGATAAAGAGCTAGCAGCCAGGTGGCCCCGGCTCAGCTCTGCCTGGCCTGGGTCTGCCGACAGGGGAGCAGGCTCTGCAAGCGTCAGGAAGGACCAGCCCCTTTTCTCCCTGTAACACACCCTCCCTCCCCTACCTCCTGACCTCCAGGACCACCGGTTATCTGTGCTCCTCCAAACTAGGGCCACAGAACAGGGGATAATTACTTAATAGTCATTGAATCTTAAAACAGCCCTTAATTTTCAATGGATTGCTACTCATTGTAGTTAGCGGACTAACGTGCTGGACGATGCTCTTTATTCTTTACCCTCAGTGGGTGGACGACCTCTCTGTTCTTGAACTAAAAAAGTTTCTGACTTCAAAGTTCTCATCACTGATTCCAGGCTGGACCGCAGTCTTCCAGAGGAGCGTCTGCTCTGCACTCAGCACTTTTTTGTTCAGTCGCCAAATGGTGTCCGACCCTTTGCGACCCCAAGGACTGCAGCACACCAGGCTTCCCTGCCCTGCACTATTTTCCAGACTTTTCTGAAACTCATGTCCACTAAGTCAGGGATGCCATCCAACCTTCTCGTCTTCTTCCGCCCTCTTCTCTTCCTGCCCTCAATCTTTTCTAGCATCAGGGTCTTTTCCAACGAGTCAGATCTTCTTATCAGGTGACCAAAGAACACTGTTTGACATAAGTCAGTTAAAAAATATGTGATGGCTTAGATAGATAGGTGATAGATGGTCGGACGGTCGGACAGATAGACAAGCAGACACACAGACGATACACAGATAATAGATTCATCCCGAGAGTGTGGCAGCCCCGACATCAATCTCCTCTGCTTACTGAGTTTCCTGTCACTGGGGACATCTCCGCTGGAATATGCACCTAGAATCGTGACTATTTTAAAACTGCAAGATGCGCTCTTTGAAAATTAATACGATATTGCAATGCGCCCTTGAGTCATGGACAAGTCAGTCGTCGCAGCTTTTGTGTTAAAGATGCTGAAGCCAGAACACCTCCCCCAGCCCTGCCCGCCCCCCATTCCTGGCAATCAAGGAAGAATCTGTCTCAGACGGTACATTTTTTAAACTTTCGAACAAAGACACATAAATGCATAACGCTATAATATTCAAATCCTTTTTTCCAGCACAAGCTTGCAAATCTGTTTTCAGGGTGATCTGATATTTGGCTTCTGGAGAGAAATATATAAATAACAAATTGACTAGGCATAGGTATTTATCTTTTGTCTTGACATAGGCAAAGTGATATTTTTTAAACTAATAAGAGGACAGACTGAAAGCTGAACTACAAAGAAGTGAGAAAAGAGATTTGAGAAAAGATGCCAAAGGGGTGGGTGACCATAAAAAATAAGTTGTTTTTCAAACTCTAAGAAAGTTTGCCTCGAGAGACTCTCTGTGGTCAGCTGCCAGAACTCTGCTGGTTTACGTCCACGTGGTGGCCTCTGGCCATCCTACCATGGGGCTGGTTGTGTAACTGAAAAGTCTAGCTTGGGGACTGGATGCCCTTAAATTGCCAATCAGGCCCCCGCTAGGCAGGGGTGTTTCTCCGCATGCACAGAGCTGGATTTCACATCGAGGCCTCCTGGGTGAGTGCGGAGTCCTATTTTATCCACAGGGAAATGTGCTGGAGGAAAAAGAAGCAGTCTTCCCAGGGGACCTGAGACAGGGCAGTGCAGGTGACATCTCAGAGCAGCCCCTGAGAGGGGCCTCCTCACTGTCTCTGCAGCCTGCAGCGTCACCCTGGGCTCTGAACTCCACAGCGCAGGGCTTTGAGGAGGCCCCTATGTACAGAAACCCTGAACAATCCAGGTGGCTTCCCCTGCTAGAGAAGGACAGATGCACACACCCTCCCCTCCAGTCCCACGATGGCCCTGGGAAGCCAGGCAAGGGAGTCCAGTGTGCAGCCCCACCCACCTGGCACCGTGTTTCAATCCGTAACCATCAGCGCCCCCTGGTCAGTGGTGGGCTTCTACACGTGGGCATGGGAGAGAGAAAAGAAGACCCCTAGGACTCCTTGTGTGCCCCCATCACCATGCCCATTCCCTGCAGTGGTGGACCCAGCGAGGGCTGGAGGAAGGCCACCCAGGAACCTGGAGAGGAGCAGAGCCCAGAGGTAGTCCAGAGAAGAGGCTGTGCTGGCGAAAAGTGATTCCTCCTGTTTCTACCGAGATGTGAGTCTTCAAAGACCCTTGACATCTCCTACCTTACCTTGCTTGGATCTAAAGCTCCCATGACCTTTAAGTCCGGATTTCCAGGGCCAGAGAGCCAAGGCAGGCAAAGCAGGAAGTGGTTACCAGGAGGGGCCTTCCTCGTGAGGGGGACTCACGGTGACAGGGGGCTGCTGCCCCCAGCACCGCCAACTCCTAGCATCTCTGCACACACCAGGGACTCCCGTCTGTGTCCATCTCTCCACTTCCAGCCTTGAGGGCCAGCTTATTTAAATATCTTAGTGAAGATGAACTCTCAAGGAGTTCTGCCAGCAAACAGACCCTCATGGGCCTTTTCCCCTTATCCAGCAGCAGAGGTTCGAGCATGAGCGGAAGTGTCTGAAAAACATTTATAGCAGTTTCAAGATCAGGTGCCTTTATTCACGTCATGTTGGAAGAGGCTAATGGCCAGCACAGTGGCCCTGCTTGCAAATCCCGCTGCTTTTAGTTCCCTGCAAAGTTTTACTTTCTGGTTTAACTGGCAGTCATCTTTGTTTTTGTGGCTTCTCCAGTGGCTTAGATGGTAAAGAATCTGCCTGTGACACAGGAGACCTGGGTTCGGTCCCTGAGTCGGTATGATCCCCTGTGGGAGGGCATGGGGAGAGAGGAGCCTGGCGGACCACAGCTCACGGGGTTGCAGAGCCAGACATGACTGAGTTCACTCTCTTTAACTGCAGCTGCGCGCTGCTCCGCACTGCCCAGTGGGCGGACATCTGGGACGCAATGGAAGAAGCAGGCCGTGCGCGGGGCTTCTGTCCCCTCTGCCTGTGCTGTTTTGCTGAAAGCCCAGCAGTCCTGTTTCCATCAAGAAGGGCAAAGGCTACAAGGCGGTGGGGCTGCCTTCTGCAGCCTCTGGCCACCATGGAGACGGGGCTGGGATGTCAGGATATTCCTCTAAGGATGGCTGGCTTGGGCCCTGGTTGGTGGAGCTGTCAGTCACCTGGAGAATAGAAGAGGTGTGTCCACCCCAGGCACAGGTGAGACCCAGGAGGCAGGAGGGTCAGCAGCCCCAGGTTCAGTGAGGAGGGGAAGACCGCAGGAGGCCTGGAGAGAAGGCTCTGGAGGGTCCCGGCAGAAATGACTTCACCTGCAGCCGTGCTCAGGTGTGCCCTGCAGACTTCTTGGTTTCATTTTGTGTGGCTCTAGAGAATTGCCTTAAACGTTTTTCAGGTATTAGCAAATAAAAAAAGCAACTCATGAGCAGGAGAATGGGCTGTTTGGTAAGTAGCAAAGATCCCTACAGACTCAGAGGAAATCCCTTTTCAGTGTTACACCCTTGGAGTTACACAGGCAATTTCAAGACCATGGATCAAAGTTATCAGGCAAAATTAAACTAAAATTCATACCCAAGCAGGATGTTTGTAACAAACGGTGTTGTGTGTCTTCTAGATGCCAAGTTAAGGACCACCAAGCACCATCCACCCACCCTTCTCTACTGAACCATTTGTCAGAAGAAAAGCATATCAGAAAACATCATCTATTTTAGGAAAACTTTTATTAAAACACCCAGCAGTTAAAAGTGAAAAAAAGAAAGGTAGTCAATTTCCACTGAACTGAAACGACTTCTTTCTGAGGTGTGACAAGACCAGGACCTTTTGCCCAAAACTCTCACAAAGATTCCCAGTCTCCCATTTTCCCAGGAAAGGATTTCTTGCTTTTACTCAGAATTCCTTGGTTTTGTTTTGAAATTTTTTAAGAAGGAGGAGAGGACACTTTTTGAACGAGCACAAAGGTGATTTCATGATCGGTTCATACCCAACATGCACGCTGCCACTTTAACCGAGGAGGCCAAAGAAAGGCGAGAGCTGCTGGTGGCCCGTGTGCGGGGTCCGTGGCCTTTCTGGCGACACTTCCAGCACCCTCCCCCCCGCCTCCCCTCTCCTGCCCTAAGGTCTCTGGGGTGTGATGAAGCACAGGCAACGTCTCCCTCGCCAGGTACTGGCCCACTGGGCCTGGCGGCGCCCCCACCCCCAAGGTCCTGGGGGCCATGCTATCACTTTCTGCCACAAACAGGGTCACCTCTCCGCCCGGTTCTCTCCTGAGCCCCGCTGCGCAGAGCGAAGGAGAAATTCTGAGCTGTTGAATGATGATAGGGGTGGGGAATTAAACAAAAAAAAAAAAAAAGAAAGGAAAAGAAAGAGAGAAATGAAGTGCCAGGAACAACCACAAAATAAACAGTGGAGCGGGTGTGGGAGAAAACGGTTCCTGAAGGACGTGAGAAAGATAAATGGGGTCCGGACTTGGTCTCATTGTCAGGAGCACTCTGGGGTTATTTGAAGCTCTTATTTATGCTCTGTAAGCAGAACAATACTGGAGAAGAAATGATTAAATACTGGCTCTGTGAGCCACAGACGTCTCATTGTGGCGCTGGGCTCGCCACTGGGTGGTTTTGATAAAGGCAATATGAGTTGATAACTGATACAGTTTGCCGGGGAGTCATCTGGGGCTGCTGACAGCTCCAGCCCTTTAATAAAATCATTAGAATGTAAATGTTTTTATTGCGGAATAAAGAGCCTCCAGCGAAGCTGACACCGCACTCCCTCTGCTGAATGGGAGCGCCGATTAGCATTCAAATGATATCATGATGGGCCGGTTATCTTTATTAAAATTTTTCAAATCGAGTCTTCATTTTGCATGATTGAGTTTTAAACAAATGCAATATCCAGTCGGCTGGCGAGCTGGCCTGAACACTCCTGAAATAATTAAAGTGCTCCTTTTCTTTTTTTTTAAACATGTGTTTCATAAGAAATGAATTGGATTTGCTATTTTAATATGACAATATCTAGTTAGCTTTGCATAAAAACAGGGATGTTATAGCATAATTATTGAAAGTGTACAGCTTTTAAACATATGTTTCATAAGGCTGAATTCAATTTTCTGAAATATGACAATACCAGTCACTGGGTGAAGTGTGAAATCAAGAGATGGTCGATTATTGAGATCAGTCCCACAAAACTCTTCCTCATGGATGGTAGCCCACCGCACTCACCTGTGGTGACTCCAAAAGAAGGAAGTCTCTTTTCCTTGAACATTTTCACTGTCTCCAACTCCGATGGAAGGAAGGGCCTCTGTGTGGACTTTGATCACAGGCTGTTGGCCATGGAGGCACTGATCACCCAGAACAAATGAAGCCCTCATTAAGGTGTAGAGACTCTTGGGGGCTAAGAGCGAAACAGTGTTGGCTCTTGGTGGGATTCCCCTGCTGATGGGAGGCGGGCCAGGTCCGTTTCGCTTGGCATCTCTGGCCGTCCTTCGCCCCAAGTCTGGACATCCTTTCTCTAGCTGACCGTTCCTCAAGCTCTGGGAGCTGAGTCGCTCAGTCGTGCCCAACTTTCTGCAATCCCATGGATAGTAACCTGCCAGACTCCTCTGTCCACGGGGATTCTCCAGGCAAGACTAGTGGAGTGCGTTGCCATTTCCTTCTCCAGGAGATCTTCCCAACCCAGGGGCCAGACTCAGGTCTCCCACATTGCAGACAGATTCTTAACAGTCTGAGCCACCAGGGAAGCCAGAAGATTTGTTAGCAAGACAATCATGAGTAGTTCTTGGTTATAAAGAGCCAAGACAATCAAAAGGAATCTTCCTTAAAAGTATGACCCTGGAATAATCGAGCATCTCCTAGAAGGGAGACGGCTACAGAGCTCATCTCCTGTGTGTGCGTGTGCGTGTGTGTATGTATGTGTGTGTGCGTGTCTGTGCATGTCTGCATCTGTGTGCGTGTGT
>SJYA01004218.1:17787-34595 GCA_006410615.1 Neotragus moschatus
TCTCGATATTGTTAAATTGTCGAGTGCGCTGATAACGGCAGCCTACATGGAACCGCGTAGAGCGCTCTTGTTCTGTGGAAAAAATCCATCTACCAGGAAGATACAATGTGCCAACTACGTATCATTTTGGACACGTCCTGATCTGCTTGTGCTCGGAACGATCCACTCTATCCGACCGTCCTTACCTCCCAGTGAATACGGATGGGATACTTCTCTGCGGCCATGCCGCCCTCCCCTGAAGAAATCAAGCAGCAGACGTAGAGCACGGTAACATCTGTAAGCAGCGGGCTGGGTGTCCTTCGCAGAAGACGCTGCTAACAGGAACAGGCTAGGACGAGGAATGTTCGGGCCCCGTTTATGCTCTATCTAGCATAGGAATAAAGTAGCTGAGGCCCTACATATTCCGTTACACGTGGCGGAACCAGCTGCGTGATGCCTTGAGAAACTCCTGCACATCTGGGGTCAAGGGAGACGACGTACAAAACGACAGAAAATGACGAATCACAGGCCGGTGCTTTCTTATTCCTAAGAAGAAACATGTATATGCGATGTAAAGGCAGCAAGTGCTCAAAAAGCGCACACGAAGGCAGAGTGCAGACCGAAGTGCCACCGCGAACGTTCGTATTCGAACTAGTATTCGGCCGCCACTGTTGACATTCAACTGGGAGGCTTGCAGGTGGGCATGCATGTACGGCCAGCTTCGACCACGGGTGAATAAGCTGAAGCGACGTCCATAGAGTCCCCTTTGGCACAATGACCGCTTATTGTCAGGCGGATGCACGTACAGCCAGCGGTGGCTAAAAGTGAACACGAGAGGCGAGATACATACCGGTTTAGCCAGCACATTGGAGTCTACCTGTTAAACGTTTCTTTTGTACGTCAACTATCACATAAGTGGTCAACGAAGGGCGCCGGGCGACACCGTGTCTCCACAGCCTTACTCGGGCAGTGACTGATGCGGGTGCCATCGGGGTGCAAGACACATCCTGCGTTCACTGCTTTAGCGTACAGTCAAGTTGCGGTTTTGACACGTTTCTCAAGTCAGTGCGCGACAGCGGCGTACGTGCCTTGTCGGTTGATACAGGAGCTGAGATAATCCGGACGGAGGCGAGGCCTGCTCAGTCCCGCGGACGTGTCTCACGCACTGACCCCCGCTCGACATTTACCAGCGACCAGGCTTGTCACGATCTCTCAGTCCAGAAAATGGTAGAGGCCGGCGGAGAGTTCTGCGTTAGCGGCAGAGCCACCGCTACCGGCAACTTTCTGAGGGTCCATACGAACCGCTCGATGTAAATGCTGGAAGGAAGAGGGAACGAGGAAGCTAAAGGGTGGCCTGAACAGTGCAAAGTAGTTTGGCCTGACGCGCTGAGATGTCCGGGACTGGACAACACCCCAACCAAACCTGCTGACACCCATTGTTTCCACTTGATTCCGGTAGCTTCCTTCTATAGTCGAAGGCTTGTCGCATGAGTGGTATGTTTCAGCGCGTCAGTCCTTCGATGCGGATGCACAACCCCATGGCTGTCCACGCGAATACTAGTCTGCTGATGCTGCAAGCGAGGCTACCCGAGCACAACTGGCGCTCCTCTACGGTCGGCGCTCCTTGAAGGGTCCACCTAAGTCCGCTTAGGGGAGTGAGGTGGCGCTTCACTAGTAGTTCTGTCTACGCTCGCGATGTCGAGCCCCCAGCATAATACGAAGGGGGGAACTAGCGATTGCACCGTGCTCCATTAGGAAGAAAGCTCTTCGTCCAGGCATTGTCTCTCAGGCCAATTTTCTACAAGTGCTCAGGCGGGAAGGCGGCAGGTAGCGGCACGATTCATAATAGAATTCTGTATGCTCTTTTTGTCATTCGTATGCACCGTGCCTGCGTCCGCGTGCAAGCTGAACACACAACATTCTCACCTATTCGCGTACTGTGACGCGAGGTGGAGCTCCGTTGACGCCATCAGAGTACGGAAGGCACGCAGGAAGTGGCCACTGCCCGGCGCAACACCGGAACTTCATACGATGCGAAGAGCCAGGGTGCAAGACACGCAGCCGATAGGTAAGGTAACGCGTGACGGCAAGAAAGTAAGTAAACGGCGCACTTTAACCGCCTCCTGCTGTACAATACGTCCCAAGGAAGAAACACCATGCGGCAGAATGCGATCATTCCGAAGGCACATTTCGCATCGAAGGCACGATACTGTGTCCACCGCTCTCCGCCACGCATCTTTTACTCGATAGGGTGGCGAAGGAGCCTCCCATGAGTCTGTACGTAGAGCGACGGACAACTGCAAGGAGCGGGTCATGAGGAGCTGGAGCCACGGACGGGCGCGTCCCTGGGGCGCGACGGGCCTAGGTCCCACGCGAGTCGGTCGCGCCGCCGACTGCGGGGCCACGTACTAGTCGTCTGCCGGCGTCCATAACTCTAACAGCCGCCCCTCTAAACCTGATTATACGGTGCAATTCGTCTTCCTGTATGCAAAAGTCCTCCATCTCCGCTTTCAGTGTCTGCGTGTGCTCTTCTGGCGCTGCTCTGGAGCGTCGCCGGCGTGTGGCCGTTGCTGGCTTTTGCGCTGCCGCTGCTGGTGCACTGCTGCAGCCGGTGCGGCAGATGTTGCTACCCAGAGGTGCCACAGCACCTACAACAAAGAAAAACTCCGAGAAAGTGCGCCGAGGAACGGTGGGCTCGACGTCTTTTACGTGACTACGCACCCGACATGGAAGTTACAGCGGGCTTCGGAGGTCGCGGGATCGATGCAGACACTTGTCGAAGAACCGCTCTGTGCGGCGGGGAAGCATGGTTGCATTTATTAGTACTGCCTTCCCAGTGGGATGCGTCTGTCGCAGAGAGGACCACCGAAATCGGCAACTCAAGGTGGCTTTCACGGCAGCGTCCCCTGGCGTGAAACCGTTTCCCGAGGTCTTCCAAGCGGGAAGGCATGTTTGGGCCGCCCACGCGCACAGCACCTACATATGCATATATATGTATATATATATATATATGCGGTATGCACGCAAAACACGCGGCACCCCGACGAGGGAGAAGAAACGACCGCGCGCCAACACCTACGGCAGCACGCATTGCAGAACAGAGATTGAATATATCCATATCGTTGCCTGAGCGTAGTCCTGAGCCACACCAGCGCAGAACTACGCGAAATCGGTGTGATGCGTTCCTTTGAATGTGCCTGACGTTCGTCTCCCTCGTAACTCCGCCTTATGATGGGACACACGGGATGTACCCCGTCCGCAAAGAACGTCTGCGTACATACATGAATTCGTAGAACGGATGCAGTTGCGTAGAGCGTAGCTGTGTCTGAGCTTCGTGCGGTTTTGCGAGATAAGCATTGCACGTGCAAGTCTGCTCGAGATGCTCCGCACAAGGATGCGAGCCACAGAGGAGCGCATGTGGATGCAGCGATACAGTTGTGAGCATGGTATTGTGCGCACTGATCTCCTGCTTAGAGGCTGCATCATAACGCTCCCTTGAAACGTAGGACTGCACTGTCGCATTCATATGCGCAGTGCAGGCGATGTCCACTCCGAGTCATTTTCACGGTCGTGGCGCCCCGAACGGCGCTTCGAGATCCACCGTCTCAGTCGTTACACGGGGACATCAGCGTGCCCCGCCGTCCGTTCGAGTTTCGCCAGTGCTAGATCCATACGGATTTTGCTGTGTGACGATGTGAGAGGCGTTTCAAGGTCCCACACCACTACCCGAGGACAGCGACAACAGCGTGCTTTGCCGTCCTCTCAAATGCCAACAAATCTATCCCTCGCCTCAAGCCGGCACAGCGACAACAGCGTGCTTTGCGGGTGTCTCAAGTGCCAACAAATCTGTCACTCAGTCTCAACAGTCTACAAGAAACCTATCCACACAGCATTGCATGCAGGCACCTCCACGCTTCGAGGAGGAAGCGAGACGTCCCAGATCAGCATGCATCGCCTTTGTCGCAGGTAAAGAAATACTTGCCTTCTGGTTAACGGGGACCCTATGTGTGTATCCGCATTACACTGCACGCAAAGAGGTCTATCCTTACAGGGAAAAAGCAAAGCGTTTTACAGTCCTTCGTGCTGAGGAGAGAACGGGGCAGCGGACCGCACTCTCCACGTGGGGACTTGTGAGTGTGCCTCGCCCTGAGCATTCCACTCGCACTCTGGGACGGCCTACGAAGTCGCGCCGGGGGGACACGCGTGCTGCTGTGCGCATCCGAATATGCGCGCCGTTTAGGCCTGCTAAAGCATTCATCCTGCCGAGAGCACGCGACAACAGCGGCTGTCGTTCTCATCTGTACGAACTCCATAGTGCCGCCCGGCACCTCCCGAAGCAGCGCTATGTAGATGTCTCTCACCAGAAGCCTCCCCGTGGAACATCTCCTTGTGCCGTCAGCTGCTGGCACTCTTTATGCGCGCTAGAAACGCGCTCAACAGGCACTGCGGCCCCCCTCTTCCCCGACTTTTCGAAATGCAGCAGTCACTTCAGCGAGTGCGGGTGAAGGGACGGAAAATTATGCGAAGAAAACAGTAGGATGAGCAAAACAGTCGAGTGCAGCACACTGCGGCTCACGGCGAGCTGCGGCCGATATCTGCACAACAGAACACCGTTTCACGTACAGGGAAGAAACTCCTAGCTCCGCTTTAGACGCATAAAATCGTGTCGCTCTCTCTAAGAAAACCTGCGTCATCGTTCGTCATTAGTACACGAATCGGTATGCGCTACGGAGGATAGAGGTCCATCAGGCGTGTGCACACATTGTCACGAACGTGTCCTCCTAAAGGAGCGCGGGAACCCTGCGAAACACCGCCGCAGCCTTCGGGACGCCCTAGCCAAACCTCCTACATTGCTCACTTCTGACCTCAAGTTGCCTTCCATCCTGCTACAAGTGTCACCCCGTCAAAAAACGTGTCCGACTGCTTAACTACAAAAACGTGAACCACCGCCGCAGGTCCGGAGTCACCGCCGGACATGTGGCTGTGATACACTGGAGGACTGCATTACCAGTGTCGACTTGACAGAAATGCGCCACTTATCACCCGCGGCTTAATGCCCACCGCCTCCTCCTGTGTCAACCCCGCTTTTGGCTCTCGCATTATCACCGCCCAAACATGATAGAACTCTACCTGAAGCGGTCCATACTACGTGCTTTCTTGTAACGTAGTTGTTACTCTGTACGTGTGCAAATGTGGTATATGGCGCCTCTCAGCAATAAGTAGTCACTAAAGCCATACGTCGCTGCGACGAATTAGTGTGGCTGTTCCACACAAACAGCTGTAACAGCGCCTGTGCTACTGTTGTTGTACACGCGGTGGTGTAAAGAATGGCGATACTGAGGATCACGATGTGACGCAGCTGCGGTTTGCATCACACCCCTGTCTGTCGACGGTACCGGCCAGCCAGAAGCGATTTCCTGGGACGCAGACGAAAGACCTGCGGTCGAGTTGCCTGCGCATGTGCTTGTTTCGCCATGCTCAGATGCAGACGCGTGAAATCCCGGTCCTTCACACTAGCCAGAAGGGTCTGTGGGAAATCTTGGGCGTAACAAATGCCTTGAGCCGTTCAAAAACTTACTCAGCTAGACAAGAAAGTTATACGCTCTAGTCTGCCGCTATACAACCCCATACTCAGCTACCGGCGGTCTGCCCACTGTGTCCATCCCGGAAGCTTGACGTTGTTCCTGCAGTCGCTGAGCTCCAAGGCAACTCTGCCGTTCACTAACCTCAGCTCGTGTTCCTGTTAGACTGCAGCTTGAGAGTAGCCAGGCGTATCGCTCTCTAAACACTGCGCTGTACGCGCATAAAATGCTGGTCTGTGTATCGTCTGCAGAGCATTATTCCGAAGTACCAGTGGCCTCCCTTCCCTTCAGGGCTGCGGGTGCGCAGGCAGGCCGCGGAATCCCGTTGCCCACTCCCAGTTTCCGTATTGTTGCCTTCCGCTAGAAGCAAGCGGCCTCGTGAGGACGCCATACCCTTGTCGAGTGACTGGCTGGTGTTAAGTGTTTCGATCCGCTCACGGTGTCTACGGTGGTCACGCGATAGAAGTGGTGCCCGCTCACGCTGTGTCCATACTGGTTGCCCCGCTTACCACCGGAGAGAGGCGCGTTCCAGTAAGCCAGTGTTATAAAATTCCGCGTGCGTCGCTGATTCAGGATCTCCGTTAGAAGGCGCTATCAAAAACACGATTTACGCATTTGTACGGTGGAAGACATTTGTGACCTTCAAAAGGGTACAGGCGTTTGCTAATCCAGGGCGCCCCCATGGAGAGGCATCCAGCGCGCATTGCCAGGAACTTGCTGAGGCTGTAACGCTGAATGGCGACATCCGGGCCCCTAGGGAAAGAAGCCCCAGGAATTTGCTGACAGAGAAAGTGAATGACGGAAGACGTTCCTTTTGTCCATCCGAAAAGGGATAAAAATTTCCAGCAGAACGCAACAGCCTGTTACCCACCGCCCCCCAACCCCCACCGTCCCTGACGTCAGTCCACGCGCGCGCCAACAACGCCGATGAAAGCAACGAAGGGCCCCGCATCCTCTATGTGGACGAATCGTCGTTCCCACGCAGGGAAGCGAACTGTTCATCGACGCGAGGGCGGCTGTGGACGGCTGGAATCGTTGTTGCGTCCCGGAATACGCGCGCTCGGTCGCGTCGCATTCCCGCCATGATCGAAATCGCAGTTTTGTAGTATGCTCGGTCCGTCCTCTGCCGGGTGACCGCGAGCAGACCTGAAGAAAGCTGAAGTTCACAAATATATCATTCTTGGCTCTTGCGCGCGTTCGCTTCTAGATCGCGAATCTACATCTTTGGATGTGGCGGTGGGGAACAGGCATGTTTGTTTTCCCTTGTTGCTCTTTTCTCTGCAATAGTCCGCGTATACTTCTGCACGCGGGAATCAACGCCCTTGTATGTCTCCGTATCAAAGACGACCGAGCACGTGGCGCTCAACGTGTCTCAAATCATCACTGTTATCTGCGCCGGCGATCTATCTCGTTGCGACCTCAAGCACTGAAGAAGGTGAGTTTTCTCTTTGAGGCCTACCCACGTCGTCGCAAGTGTGGGCGACTGCGGAGCCACCGTACTGTGGAGTTCCCGCTACCGTGGGCCGCTCTCTTTTGCGCGGAACAGGCGGAACAGATAAATCTTTCACGAACGCCGTCTGTCCCACATCTCTCATCCATTCACAGGACCCTTTTTTTTGGCGGGATGACTGCCGTAGCATCTGTTTCCGTTATGGTTTTGAACCCCGGCAACCCCAGATGAGTGGTTTCTGCGAGTAACGCAGGGGCTGGAGGACGCGCCGGCCACTCTGTGCACGAACCTCTAACTCTGTAGGAGTCGGCTCTCGCGCTCGCTTCTCGTTGCCGTGTACCTCGACGCTTCGGGCTATAAATATATGCGGTTGCGCCAAGCCGCCGTTGCGCTTGTTTTGTCCGTCGCTCGATTCTGGGGTGCAATATTCAGTCCTGGCCGAAGCCCGCACTAAGCGAGTGTTCGACGGTCACTCCCCTATGTCACACGTGCTTTCGATGCTCCACCACCTCTTGGCCAACTCTCGAACAGTCACGACGGCTGCGTAAGTTTATCGTGTCTCTAAATTTCCTCTGTCTATATGCTTGCTTTATCCTTTCATAGCGAAGGAAGTAGCACCGTAACGGTTGGAGGTCGGAAGGGAAGTGGCATCGGGTACAACTTGGGATCACAGGACGCCAGTTTATCTAGATAGAGCACAGCAGTAGTTGCAGGGGCTGGCCACCGCGGAAGCAATGGCGGCAGATGTGGCCCCGGGGGGGCTGCAATTACCGCCGCCTGAAGGTGAGAATCAAAGCGGCCAAAGAGGTCCTATGCCTCTATCAGCGCCCCGATCGTGTCAAAGCTTCGAGGTGCTTGCGGGTTCTGAGGCTGCTGGTGAGGGGGGGGGAGGTCAGGGAGGTAGTGAATACAAGCGGCCACAGGTAAAATGCGCGAAATTTACCGTATCTAGATGGGTGGTATTTGTTCTGTACTGCGCCTACTGTTTGCTAGCGGGTCCTGCATTTATGAATTGGACTACGATCGCAGATATGCTATACAAAGGAGACGCATATATCTGGGAATGCAAGCCAGGAGCAGTAGCGAACCCTCCTCCGAAGGCACACGAAGCGAAGTGTCCTGAACAAGAGATGGCTGTAAATCATCTGTTTAATGTGGCGTCTTCCTCGTACTTCGTCTTCGCCATGCTAGGAGGTATAGCCCTTGATTTTGCAGGTCCTAAACTGGGTGCACTTTCGGGACTTGCATGTCTTGTTCTAGGCTGGCTGCTTCTTGCGTTTTCCTCCGAGGGTTTTCGCGCCTATGTGCCGGCCATGGTGTTCGTGGGGGCGGGAATTGATATGGCTTTTTTCCCATGTCTCTGCGGCGCCAATCTGTTTCCTGGTTACGTTGCCACAATCATAGCTATGTACGGCGCCTTCAGATCGATTTCTTTCGTGGTGGGACTGGCGCTGCGGGGAATATTTTTCAATATCGCGGGCGTTACACTACGTACGACGCTGTTGGGGTTTGTAGGCGTGGGCCTAGGGTATTGCGTGTGTGTTGCGTTACTCATCATTCCCTGGACCGCGTGGCCGCCGTCAGAGCCCGAGGGAGACGTCTCGGGTGAGGCAACAGGGGAAGCGGCGGAGAAAGAGGAGGCTCTGGGGCTGGGGGCTCCTCAGGTTGACAAGCGATGTAGCGAAAGTGTAATTGAAAGAAACTGCTCTTCAGCATCGCAGCGGTACGGGGGTACAACAACTGCTGAAAGTTGCACAGATACGATTTTAGGGCAGACCGCAGGTGAAACAGAGTCACAGGTGCTACAGAGAGACGCAGAATCAGGGCTTACAGCAATGGAACTGGATGGTGCGCTAGGAGACGGCATGAGGAACGGGGTGGAAGGACAGTGTGGCGCAGCAGTGACGCCCACCACACGCCTACACGGATCCAAAGGGGATTCTCAGGAGAACGACCATGCCCTTCAGAATGCGGCCGGTGGCCGTTACGCCACTATGTTGCGAGAACTGAAGATTTCTGGGATATCCTTTGCGCGCGATTTGACATCTCCTGCTTTCCTTCCTCTGATACCGTACTTCATATTCGTTCTGATTGACGTCCTTTTCTTTACCCCGTCTGCAAAAGCCCTAATTCCTGATGCCTATGCAGCCAATCAGTATATCACTGTATGCGGGTTCGCACCGTGCATAGTGCTGGGTTATCTTGCGGATCGCATAGGCATTATATATGTAATGATGATATGCAATGGTGCAGGTCTGCTGTCTTGGGTGTTGCTTCTTATTCCTCAGATTCCTTGCTTGACGGCTTTCCAGTACATTGTCTCCATTCTCTTTACCGTGCAGATGTGTTTTCTCGTGTCTCAAATATACTGCTACGTGACGAAAATGTTCCCGCCTGAAAACCTGGGGAAGCTCATTGGAGTACTCTGCTGCACCGGTGGACTAGTCTCGTTAGTCACCTCACCTATGCGCGACTACAGTGTTAAACATACGTACTACCCTATGGTTGTGTTCTGTCTTGTACTGGCTGCTGTCAATGAGGGGCTGCTCGGCTTTATGTACTACTGGGAAAAGAGATCCAAAAAGTTAAGGCAAGAGCGCGCGGCTTTGCAAGACCGAGTCAATGAAGAAAAGTTGAATGTGTGAAAAGCGTCACAGGAAGCTTCCTGCAATTTCCCATGCCTTGGATGTGAATTCCTGCCGGGTTGTGGGTGGCGCCGAGATGAAGGGGACATTCCACAGATAGAGCACATGACGTCGATGGGCAGGGGGATTCAGGATAGGGAGCCAATGTATTGAGGTGCACAGTATTGCACGAAGTGCGTCTGGCGTTTTCTTGTGTATTTATCACTGCTGCGGTGTTTGAATTGATGGTCTTCGCGTCTCATGTGCAGCGTTTAGCTGGGTGCAGCTTGACCAGGTGGTAGCTGCCACGGATGGCAGGCGCCATCTAAGCTGTACGTCAAAATGTATAGGTTCGTACCTTCAGGTTCTTCAGTGTCTTCCCCTGTTGTGGACAGTGGTCATTGCCATGTGTGTTAGCGTCTCACATTTGGATTTATCCTTGGCTGCATTCGTGATAGCAGAACAATGCTTTTCCGAAATTTTCCATTTGGTTGTGAGTGGCGGGTCCGTAGTCGTTGAGACAGGGCTCTCCGCAGTCGTGACCTACGCGACGCGTGAATGGCGCACCTGAGTCTGACGCAGATCACGAGGTTTTTTTTGTTCTGACGTTCTACATCACATAGGTGCAGCTGATACGCACGAACGTCTGTTCATGCCTAATAGCTGTCCTAAAAACCTTACCTTCTTGGAGGTGAACTCCCCTCTCAGCGCATTGGGAGCACCAGTTCTTGATCAAGATAACTCACGAGTTGATCAGAGTGTGGCTGCGACCTTGTACTGTGCAGATCCACTGTTCTGTCCAAGGAATAGAAACCTCTTGAAGCCCGCATCACCTCGTTGAAAAATAGGACATGCAGAAGGAGTCTTTTCAGCGCGGGTAACCCTAGCTCAATAGTCTATGTTGTTCCACGCGGCGGTCGTTGCGCCACGTTACTATCTCCGAGAAGAATGCTTCTTCGAGGTCGTAGGGCTTTCCCTGGTCAGTGTAACGAGTTTCCGACCGGGCTTGCACGCTGCTTTTTTAGTGAGGTGGATGCTGGCGTCCGTCTATGAGGTCGTCCTTCGCGTAGAAAACCGTCTTCACTTTCGCGGACGCACTACTCTGTTACACCAGAGGAAGTTTGCACCAGGTTGCCCTAGCGCCTCACGGTTTTCGTGACGCGTGTTAGGGGTCTGGGCACGCCAGCTGGTACGACGAGCTGCTTCACGTGCACGGCGTTCACCGCCTGACCTCTGATATTACGCAGTTCTGAGTCCGAGTCGCAGTGCGGCGTCGTCTAGGGCGTCGGTACGAGTGTGTCTAACATACCGTCCAACCTACGGGGACCTCAGCGAGAGGTAACTATGGCGTGTTTTGCAGCAGCGGAATCCTGCTGCTGTGACACGTACGCTGCCTGTCCGGCCGTGTCGGCACCTTCATGATGTGCTGCTACGTGAGGAGAGGTAGTGACCTTTCACCAAAGGTAGAAGCCATAGATGCCATACAGCTCCACAGAAGCCTACTCAGCCAATGCTGACTCCCTCCCCTTTGTATAGTGGCGAGCTCCTTGCGTCTTTTGATACCTCGCATCAGGACACTGCCTCGGCAACTCCCGCGATTTGCATCTTGTTGCTAAGGATATGTTCAGTAACGCTGAGGTTGTCAAAGGAGTGCACGATGTGGGAACTCTTATGCCATGTGGTCACTCGGCATCCGACACGCTCTCATCTGTTGAGGGTTTCTGCTACGGTCAGTACGCCGTGCCTGTCGGATGGACAGCCAGATTTGTCTCACGCTTTTGATGGCTGTCGCGAGAGGCGGCGGCAGTGCCACGGGTCACGAATGTAGTAATCTGTTTTCTTTTTTAGGCGCCTTTGCTGGTCTTCTAGGAAGACTAGTCAACGAGTATAGTAGGCGTCATGCAGAGTAGGGACTCGAGAGTCTGTTTCTACGTTCGAGCCCAATGAAATTTGTTGCACGCTTGAGTCGTACGCGCTTGACAGCGAACTCTTCTTGCCGGTAAGGGCAGCGCCAAGCTGGACCTTGTGCTTCCATGGCTTCTGCGGTTGCTGCCAAGCCCTCAAGTCCTGTGGTATTTCATCCTGGTGCTGCTATGGTTGTATGGGCTTTAGCTGCCTCTAAGAATAGGTTTTGTCCTGGCTGCTAAATGTGGAAGCTGAGGTACACCGCGGTCGTTTCCGGTGCCGGCACAACGTGGGCGGACGTGCAGTGTGTCCGTGATCGTCGCGCGTGCCTGACCGCATTCCCGCTTTCGCGCGGAGATGCCTAACAGCTTTGAATGTGCGTTCGTCGTTATGTGAGCTTGATCCGTCTCTCGCCACATCTGCCTGCAGAGCAGGCTGACCCACGCGCGCGTGCTACTCGCGACAGTCCTCAGACGCGTTGGCACGGGTACGCGGAAAAGTGTCCTGCGAGGTGGATTCTCAATCCCGGATACTGCCTAGGCCCGCTCTGCGGCGCCAGACGACACCGCGAGCCTGCGGCTATGCTCCTTCCGTTCACCAAACGCGAAAGACGGGCTCGCAAACCTCCACTAATAGATCTTTCGCGTCTGTTCCCGCCAGCGGAGAAGTCCAAAAGTGAGGGCCTGAGGGGTTCTCTGTCGCTGTGACGGGGGTCTTGTGTAGAATTGATGACTGACTGCCGAGCACGGTTTGCGGTTTAGTGTGGCCTCTCGCTAGATGCAGATAGCCTTCAGGCAAAGGCAGGCGGTGCCGACGCGTGGAACGAAGAGGGCCGCCGTTACTGGTGCGCTCGTCGCGCCGCAATTATTCCGCGATCGTTCCACTCCCGTCGCGTCCAGCGCCTCGTCCCTGCCTGGAACGAAGTCATCAGCTGCAAAGAGGCGGAACAGCGCCGCATGCTACATGCGGTTGCACAGGTGAATCGAGTGCAAAGTGTATAAGCGTGCCTTCTTGGCGCTGCCGGCTCTTCCGTCTTTTACACAGCGGTTGGAAAGCTTATAAGGGAGTTCAGGAACACGGCTGACGACGCGCCCGATTTTCCGGGCAGAGCACACTACTCGCCGTCGCGATGACCCGTGTCTTTTCATATCACCAAGCAAAGGGGCTTTGAGGCGAGCCTCTCCTTCCACCGCACGAGTAGTCGCGTCGCTAGGCAGGGGAGACCTCAGTCATTGCTGGCATTTACGGCTGACCGTTCAGCGGGCATCCCAGAGACATCTACGAAGTTGTCCATAGCTGGCCGCCGTAACTGTTTGGGAAGACACTCACATTTCGGGGTACCAGCGGGTCTTGAGGGAGCTCGCCTTCGCGATGCGTTGCTGACGCGGTGAACAGCATGGTTTGGAGTTCTGAATCGAGGCGACTGGGAACAATCCGGTGCTTACGTGAGTATTGCAGTCGTCGGAGATGGCTGTCTGGTGGGCGGACGCACCAAGGGTCTGGTGCAGACGTTGACGGCGTACAGGCCGCTATTCCCTCGAGTACAGCCGGACTCACAGGCTACTGCATACGTACTATAGAACATAGTCAGCTCCTACTATGTACTCCTTCTTGTGGCGAAGTTGTCGCGGGCGTAGAATCGTGCGGCGACACACCCTATGGGCGACATGTACAGTGGACCCCCGCGTAGCACATTTGACCTTGTGTAGGAACAGATTTTCTCAATACCCGGTAACGGAAGCTCACGGGCAGGCACAGTGGCGTACGCTGGTGCACTGCACCACTTGTCACCCTGTTGGCCCCTCACGAAGTCCTTCATCGGCTCTGCTTGTGAGCCTCTGTATCTTTGTAGTGTGAGACGTACACGAACGCGCTGGCGGGAAGGCAGAGGGAATCTCGTGACGTGTCTCGGGCTCTCGTATAGGACACGGTTTTCGAGCAGGGAAGCGCCGCCGTAGCTTCGCTGAAACTAAGGTATAGGGGACCCGTCGAGGCAGACGTAGCTGCGACTACGGTGGAGCTGCAGCAGACCCAAAGTTTGAGCAAGACGGGCCAGTCCGCCGCAGGTTTTAATTTGGTGCTGAAACAGTCGCTGTGTCTCACGCCGGCTGCGTGCTGGCGTATGGCGGCGGTACGCCCAGGCCAGAAGGGAGAAGCTGTCGCTCCCTCAGTACGTGGTGTTCGTCTGTTCTACTGATACTGCTGTGTGTTCGCTGCTGGTATGCATGAACGGGACAACGATTCCAGATAAGCTCCAGATCATTATGCGCTGGTGTCGGGGTGTGCGCCCCGCTCAGCAACAAATGCACGCCGCAGTCATATTAAAGAAAGTGTTCTGAGCAGCAGGTGACGACGTATAAGCCATGCAGCATCTGGCGGTATTTCTGATTTGTTCGCTTGTAATGGAACAGTTTGCGCCTGTTTCTGCAGGGCCAAATCTAGGTCATTGTTTTGCCGTACTAGTGTCTCCGCGTACTAGATGCTGCCCGTACTTTGTAAGGGAGTTTTTCGCGCTCATGCTGTAGCGGTGATTGTGCTAGTTGCAGGCATTTCAACAGCTTACCCCTATGCTTTTGCGGCGCCGGTGTGATTTCTGGCCACGTTGCAACCAGCCGGGCACTCGAGGGGGCATCCCAATTGTCTTTCTACACCACAAGAGTGGGCCTGTTGGAGGTCTACTTGACCGGGCGGGCGCCGCGCTGCGGGGCGCCGTTCAGGTTCGCATGCGTGGTCCTGGGGCGCTGCATTTATGCTACCTTCTTCTTATTTTGCCGGCGGCCTGGACGTTTGCACTCTGCGTAGAAAACGAGTTCGGGAGGCTACCAAACTTGACAGAAGAGGGACACGGGGAGCCGTGGGCGAAGGCTGCTGCGTGCAAAGGGCGGGCGCGTAAGGGCTTTGTCAAGAAAGTCCAGGTAACTATTTCGCGCCGTAGGAGACGTTGTAGAAACCACAATCAGTAAGGGTCACACGTGCAGCAATTCTGAGCCAGTGCTGCTGAAAATTGCAGCTCTAGGAAGCTGAAACGTCGCCCAGATGCTCCAGAGTAACAAAGAGTCAGCGTGCACTGCATGAGGCGCCGGTAGTCCATCGGTGGACGGTGTCTGCGGCTCAGGGAAGGGCAACCGCGAGGCGGTTCAGACGCTTGAGGCGTGATCGTGGTGGATAGAGCGCGTGCATGAAAAGGCGATGGGCTGTCCTGAGCGCAACAGAGTTTCGGCGAAGTAGCTCGTTTGACGGCTCCGCCGGCGGAGAGGTGTGCTCCACTGAGTTCCCAACTGCTTTTAGGGGAAGACTTGAGTTCTCCTAGTGGAAAACGTCCTTGGCGGCACTGGCTCAACTGAGGCAGGATGGCAGCATCGAAAATACCCCTGCCCTCCAGCGCGCTCCGCCCTGCACTTGCTGTCATCAACCAAGGGGTGCTCTTCGTCGCGTTCTACTTGCAAAAGAGCACGGAGAGCTAAGCCGGAATACGGAAAGAAAAGGAGCGAGTAAGCGGCTGTACAAAGCCTTGGGCGGAACCCTTACACAGTACGCGTTATCACAATCAAAGCCTACCTCCCGCAGTAACCCCCACGACGCGGGCGATAGAACAAGCCTAATTTAGAACATAGCATTGCAGGATGCTCGCAAGTTAGGAAGACAGCGCAACTCCTTGTATGTCGCAGTTTATACTGGATGCGTGGGCATTGCAGAACCACATGTCTTTCTGACTCTGTTCCCACCAGTAGTAAAGGTTTGCGTATTTGTGCAGATATTCGTGGCGTCAGAGCGTTAACCGGGGACTGGTCAGCTGTCAAGACTGATTATCGCTTTGCCTTCGTGCATGTTTCACGGTGCGCTCTCTACCTATGACGCAGTCCGCACGGTGCGGTGCAGCGCTTCTCCTGGGGAGCCCAGGGTGTTTGTTGGGCGTCGTCGGCAGAGGGACCTGACCCAGTGCGCAGTACATTGCCTTTGGCGTGCTTTCTAGCACTGATACCTGTGAATCAAGCGCCACATGCACGGATGTTGTGCGCATCGCCCATCAAGCAGACAGACGTCGTCTCACGAACGCGCTGATTGCGTCACGTGATTTGAGCGCCGGCTATGGCTATAAATGACGTTTTATGCGCGTAAGTATCTATACTTTATATAAGCAGTGGCTTGGCGTCAACCGCGCGTGCCGAATATATACATATATATACATATGCGCGCTGTATAGCGGCGCGAAACCTGGCGCCCGTGTTCGACCTCAGCTCACTTCGGCGTGCTCTTTGAGGTCGTCTCGGTGCTGACGTCGGTTGTCACGTGTCAGCAGCTGTCTTTCGAGAGTTTTCACGCACATGTATAGACCCTGGAAAGGGGGTAGTACCGGTGCAGGAGCGGCAGCCTTCTCAACGAACAGCGTGACCGGTGGACGACACGCCGTCACTGTTGAGTGGGCCATTTAATCAACATCATACCGCATCGTCCCTAGACTTGAGTGCCTGTGCCTAGTGCGAACCCTTACACACTTCTCGAGTATCGATCACAGGTCTACGCGCCTGCGTCACGCGGGGTTCTAGAGGGCACAGGCCCTCGTGCATCTAAGCTCAAACGAGACGGCCTCCTACCTTTTCCGCATGTAGCCCTGCTTGAGGAACAATATCACTACGCGAGCTGTTACACAAAAACCATTACTGCGTAGGCATTCGGGATACCTCAGGACAGTAGGTGCCTGTCGCCCGACTGCAAACACGGGAAGCCGGAATAGGGGGGGCAGATACCTTACTGGGAGGAAGTTCGCAGCATATTCTACAAAGCGCCGCGCTTTCATCCTAGGCACGATGGGAGCCTCTGAACCGCAGAAAAGGTCGGCATTACCGCGGCTTTCCCAAATGTCAAGCCTTTAGCGAAACTACCGAAGACCTGATGCTTTCTTTTTCTAGCATAGCAATGGTGAATACTGCACAGTATTAGCAGTGCATCTTTTACGCTGCTGGACACGCGACCACTTTGCACGTAACGGGCTCTCGAGGATGACCAGCCAGATCCGCCACAAGCCAGCGACTTCAAATTCACGCCGCAGCGGTGCTCCTGCCAAGCGTTGCCGACATACACAACGTGTTGTCGAAAGGGGGTTACGAGAATGAATCATCGGATCTGTCTGTCACCGCGCATCTAAACAAGAAATGCATACGTATACTGGAGGGGCAGGTCGAAGGCTCTCCCAACCTTTGCAAGTTGTTACACAGTAAGTACCCCACACGAAACCGAGATCGGAACGATACAGTCCGTTTGTGATAG
>SJYA01004219.1:0-37032 GCA_006410615.1 Neotragus moschatus
TAAATGCTGGAGAGGGTGTGGAGAAAAGGGAACCCTCTTACACTGTTGGTGGGAATGCAAACTATTACAACCACTATGGAAAACAGTGTGGAGATTCCTTAAAAAACTGCAAATAGAACTGCCATATGATTGAGCAATCCCACTGCTGGTCATACGCACTGAGGAAACCAAAACTGAAAGAGACACATACTTCAATGTTCATCACAGCACTGTTTATAATAGCCAAGACATGGATGCAACCTAGATGTCCATCAGCAGATGAATGGATAAGAAAGCTGTGGTACATATACACGATGGAGTATTACTCAGCCATCAAAAAGAATACATTTGAATCAGTTCTAATGAGGTGGATGGAACTGGAGCCAATTATNGTTCATCACAGCACTGTTTATAATAGCCAAGACATGGATGCAACCTAGATGTCCATCAGCAGATGAATGGATAAGAAAGCTGTGGTACATATACACGATGGAGTATTACTCGGCCATTAAAAAGAATACATTTGAATCAGTTCTAATGAGATGGATGAAACTGGAGCCGATTATACAGAGTGAAGTAAGCCAGAAAGAAAAACACCAATACAGTATATAAACATATATATATGGAATTTAGAAACATGGTAATGATAACCCTGTATGCGAGACAGTAAAAGAGACACAGATGTACACAATGGACTTTTGGACTCTGAGGGAGAGGGAGAGGGAGGGTGTGGGATGATTTGGGAGAATGGCACTGAAAAATGTATACTATCATATAAGAAATTAATGGCCAGTCTATGTTCGATACAGGTTACAGGATGCTTAGGGGCTGGTTCACGGGGATGATCCAGAAAGATGATATGGGGTGGGAGGTGGGAGGGGGTTGAGGATTGGGAACTCATGTACACCAATGGCGGATTCATGTCAAAGTATGGCAAAACCAATACAGTATTGTAAAGTAAAATAAAGTAAAAATAAAAACTAAATAAATAAGTAAAATGATTCAATCAAGGAAAATAAAAGAAAGCCCCTGGGTTTCCCTTCTCATCTAGAAATGAGGATCCATTTCCCTGCTTCTTCAGGAAAGGAATCCCGGAGTTCCCATTGTACCTCAAGAGGAGGCAGTCTCAACTTGACCCTCGAGAGGAACTCTAGGGGTCTAGCCACCGTTCCAAAAGACCCCGATATCCCAATCCACTCCACATACACCTGACTCCCCAGCACTGGCTCGATGGTCACCCCAAGGATTGACTCCAAACACAATGGCAGCTGTCACAGACCTGTGGCACCTCGAGAGAAAGCGACCAATCCCAATGTCAACTCGACAGGAAGCCTGATACTGCCTTTACAGCTCGAGAGGAGAGCAGACTTGCATGTCTTCACACGAGATGAGGACTGACTCCCCTGTGGAAACTCCAGAGGAACCCCGAGATCCATGTCAGCACTGGAGAGGAAACCTGAGGTTCCAGCCTGAACTCCAGATGAAGACCTCGGCCCGGGAAGTGACTGCAGAGGAATCCCGAGAGGCCCCTCTCAACTCGCATGCAAACTGGACTTTTCTGAGGCCACACGAGCGGGTCCCTGATGTCCCTGTAGTAACTCGAGAGGAACCCCAAGTTTCCTCCCACAACTCGAGAAAAAACAGGAGATTCTCCCATCCATGTGAGATGAGGCCCTTTTCTGCTGCAGCGTCTCGAGAGAAATACCACCTTCCCTCTTGAGCCTTGGAAGGGTCCTTGATACCCTTGAGGCAACTCAAGAAGTTCCCCGACATAACCATCTCCCCTAGAGAGGAACACCAAGGGTCCCGCCATGACTCAAGAAGAGCCACGGGTTTCCCTTCTCATCTCGAGATGATTTTCCATTTCCCTGCTTCTTCGGGAAAGGAATTGCAGCATTCCTGTCACACCTCAAGAGGAGGCGGTCTCAACTTGACCCTCGAGAAGAACTCCAGGGGTCGTGCCACCATTCCAAAAGACCCCGATGTCCCAATCTATTCGAGATACACCTGACTCCCCTGCACTGACTCGATGGTCACCATGACGATTGACTCCAAACAGGATGGCAGGTGTGACATCCTGGTGCACACCTCTGCATCCGTGGTGCACCTCGAGAGAAAGCCACCGATCCCTATGTGAACTCGACAGGAAGCCTGATACTGCTTTTCCAGCTCAAGAGGAGAGTGGACTTTCATGTCTCCACACAAGACGAGGCCTGAGTCCACTGTGGAAACACCAGAGGAACCCTGAGGTCCATGTCAGCACTGCAGAGGAACATTGAGGTTCTGGCTTGAACTCCAGATGAAGACTTTGGTCCTAGCAGCGACTGCAGAGGAATCCAGAGAGGCTCCTCTCAACTGGCATTGAAACTGGACTTTTCTGAGGCCACACAAGTGGGTCCCTGTGGTTCCCATCTTAAGTCAGGAGGGACCCCAAGTTTCCTCAACTCGAGAAAAACCAGGAGATTCTCCCCTCCACATGAGAAGAGGCCCTTTTCTGCTGTGTTGTCTTGAGAGAAATCCCACCTTCCCTTCCGTCTTGGGCCTCGAAAGGGTTCTTGACTTCCTTGAGGCAACTCAAGAAGTTCCCCGACATAACCGTCTCCACTCAAGAGGAACACCGAGGGTCCTGTCACAACTCAAGAGCAGCCTCGGGTTTCCCTCCTTATCTCGAGATGAGGGTCCATTTCCCTACTTCGTTGGGAACGGAATCCCAGTGTTCCCGTCGCACCTCAAGAGGAGGTGGTCTCAACTTGACCCTCGAGAGGAACTCCCGGGGTCGTACCACCATTCCAAAAGACCCTGATGTCCCAATCCACTCCAGATACNTTTCCCTCCTTATCTCGAGATGAGGGTCCATTTCCCTACTTCGTTGGGAACGGAATCCCAGTGTTCCCGTCGCACCTCAAGAGGAGGTGGTCTCAACTTGACCCTCGAGAGGAACTCCCGGGGTCGTACCACCATTCCAAAAGACCCTGATGTCCCAATCCACTCCAGATACACCTGACTCCCATGCATTAACTCGATGGTCACCCCAAGGATTGATTCCAAGCACGATGGCAAATGTGACAGCCCTGTGGAACCTCCAGAGAAAGCCACCGATCCCTATGTCAACTCGACTGGAAGCTTGATACTGCTTTTCCAGCTCGAGAAGAGAGCGGACTTGCATGTCTCCACACAAGACGAGGCCTGACTCCCCTGTGGAAACTCCAGAAGAACCCAGAGATCCATGTTGGCACTGGATAGGAACCCTGAGTTTCCGACCTGGACTACAGATGAGGACCTCAGCCCCAGCAGCAACTGCAGAGGAATCCCGAGAGGCCCTTGGCAACTCGCATGGAAACTGGACTTTCCTGAGGCCACAAGAGCTGATCCCTGAGGTCCCCATCATAACTCGAGAGGAACCCCAAGTGTCCTGCCATGCCAGCTCTGCTCAGAGGCCTGATATGGCAAAGTTATGGGTGCCTATCTGCTCTACCATGGGCGAGCCTTGCCAAGACTTGCCTAGCTCCTGAGGTTACTGTCCAGGAAGGAGAATGCTGCAGGAACCTGGGAGATGGGACTGCCGCCTTCTTGGTCTCAGCTCCACTCCTGCCTTGCCTTTCAACCTAGGCCCCATGCCTACTTGGGGAGGGGTTAGGAGTTGGTGGTTTCCACACTGCCAAGGGCTCCAGAAGTGAGTGCTCTGTCAGAGGGAAGGGAAGGGCACCTGGATGGGTTCTCCAGCTGATGCTTAGCTGCACAGACCGAGCGCCACATGGATAGCACCAGGCTCCCAGGGACCCTGGGTGGGGTATGCAGCACCACACCTGGAGTGTGAATCTGTTGGCGCCCAGCAAGTGCCTGAAAGAAGTAGGTTTCCTAGCATATTCCTACCCAGTAGAGATGTGTGCAGGTGCTTTGGGCCTTCCCCTGCGTGTCTGGGCTCCCTCCCAGAGCCCCAGGTCAGGGCAATGAGCCGCGGAGCCATGACCTCCAGGAGGCACGTGGCACCCCCTCCTGGAAGCCATGTGCAGAGCATGCAGGGATTTGAGCCTCCTCGGGGGAAGACAAGGAAGCCCAGCTGGGTGCTTTGGCAAGCCTTGATTGCGAAAGCCGAGTGCGCCTCCAGAATGGCAGAGCTCCAGCTCTGCTCACAGGCCCTATATGGCAGAGTGCAGGGCGCCATGCTGCTCTACCCTGGGTGAGCCTTGCCAAGACTTGCCTAGCTCCTTGGGTTACTTTCCAGGAAGGAGCAGGCTGTGGGAAGCTGGGAGATAGGAACGGCGCCCTCCTGGTCTCAGCTCCGCTCCTGCCTCGCCTTTGACCTAGGCCCCAGGCCCTCTTGGGAAGGGTTTATGGGCCAGTGGTTTCCACACTGCCAAGGGCTCCAGCAGTGAACACTCTGTCAGAGGGAAGGGAAGGGCACCTGATTGGGTTCCCCAGCTGGTGCTTGGCCTCAGAGACCCAGCGCCACACAGAGAATACCAGGCTCCCAGGGCCCCTGGGTGGGGTATGCAGCGCGACACGTGGAGTGTGACTCCATTGGCGCCCAGCAAGTGCCAGACAGATGTAGGTTCCATAGTGCTCTCCTACCCAGCAGAGATGTGTGCAGGTGCTTTGGGCCTTCCCCTGCATGTCTGGGCTCCTCCCATAGCCCCAGGTCGGAGGAACCAGCCCCTGAGCCAAGACTTCCAGGAGGTGTGTGGCGACCCCTCCTGGAAGCCACATGCACAGGATGTGGGGAATCGAGCCTCCTTGGGGGAATATGAGGCAGCCCAGCTGGGTGCTTTGGCAAGCCTTGATTGGGAAAGCCGAGTGCACCTCCAGAACAGCAGAGCTCCAGCTTTGCTCAGAGGTCCTATATGGCAGATGCCAGGCACCATGCTGCTCTGCCATGGGCGAGCTTTGCCAAGACTTGCCTAGCTGCTGAGGTTACTGCCCAGGAAGGAGCAGGCTGTGGGAAGCTGGGAGATGGGACTGGTGCCTTCCCGGCCTCAGCTCTTTTTCTGCGTTTCCTTTCGACCTAGGCCTCAGGCCTCCTTGGGGAGGGGTTAGGGCTGGTAGTTTCCACACTGCCAAGGGCTACAGCAGTGAGAGGGCTGTCAGAGGGAAGGGAAGAGCAACTGGATGGATTCTCAAACTGTTGCTTGGCTGCACAGACTCAGTGCTACGCGGATGGAATTTGGCTCCCAGGGCCCCTTGGTGGGTTGTGCGGCAGTCACACACAGAGTGTGACTCTGTTTGCACCAAGAAAGTTACTGACAGATGTAGGTTCTCTCACACTCTGCTACTGAACAGAGACGTGTGGATGCGGTTTTGGCCTTACCCTGTGTATTTTTCTGCTCCCTGCCACAGCCCCAGTGCAGGGGCACCTACACTTGAGAAAAGACCTCCAGGAAGTGCTTGGCGCCCTGGCCCACAATCCACCTGCATTGCATGTGGGAAGCGAGGCTCCTTGGGGGAATAAGAGGCAGCCCACTGTCGTGTTTTTGCAAGACGTTCTTTGAAAGCACCGTGTGCACTTCCACAAAGGGAGAGCTCCAGCTCTACTCAGAGGCCCAATATGGCAGAGTCACAGCCGAGATGCTTTCTGCCCTTGGCGAGCCTGGCCAAGACTTTCCTGCATTCGAGCATTACTGCTCAGGAAGGAGAAGGCTGTGGAATTGTGGGAGACGTGCCTGGCGTCTTCCTGCCCTCAGCTCTGCTCCTGCTTTTCCTTTCGAGCTAGGCCCCAGGCGTACTTGGGGAGGTGTTAGTGACCAGTGGTTTCCCCACTGCCAAGGGCTACAGCAGTGAGAGCACCGACAGAGTGAAGGGAAGAGCCACTGGATGGATTCTCAAGCTGTTGCTTGGCTGCACAGACTCAGCGCCCCACAGATGGAATCTGGCTCCCAGAGCCCCTGGGTGGGGTGTGAAGCAGTCACACCCAGAGAGTGACTCCATTTGTGCCAAAAAAGTTCCTGACAGACTTAGGTTCCCTTGTGCTCTGCTACCCAGTAGAGGTGTGTGGATGTGGTTTTGGCATTCCCCTGTGTGTTTGGACTCCCTGCCACAGCCCCGGCACAAGGGCACCAGCCCCTGAGAAAAGACCTCCAGGCAGCGCTTGGTGCCCTGGCCTGAAAGCCACCTGCACAGCATGTGGGGAAGGGATGCTCCCTGGCAAAAGAAGAGGGAACCCAATGGAGTGTGTTTGCAAGCCGTTCTTTGGAAGCACTGTGTGTGCTTCCACAACGGAAGAGCTCCAGCTCTCCTCGGAATCCCAATATACAGAGTCACGGCTGAGATGCTGCTCTGCCCTTGGCGAGTCTGGCCAAGACTTTCCTCACTTCGAGCGTTCCTGACCAGGAAGGAGCAGGCTGCAGCAGTGTGGGNAGCACTGTGTGTGCTTCCACAACGGAAGAGCTCCAGCTCTCCTCGGAATCCCAATATACAGAATCACGGCTGAGATGCTGCTCTGCCCTTGGCGAGTCTGGCCAAGACTTTCCTCACTTCGAGCGTTCCTGACCAGGAAGGAGCAGGCTGCAGCAGTGTGGGAGATGTGCCTGGCACCTTCCTGGGCTCATCTCTGCTCCTGCCTGTCCTTTCGAGCTAGGCTCCAGGCCTACATGGAGAGGGGTTAGGGTCCGGTGGTTGCCACACTGCCAGGGGCTACATTAGTGAGACCGCTGTCAGAGGGAAGGGAAGAGCATCTGGATGATTCTCAAGCTGTTGCTTGGCCACACAGACTCAGCGCCACATGGATGGAATCCGGCTGCCAGGGCCCAACGGTGGGGTGTGCAGCAGTCACACCAAGAGTGTGACTCCGTTCGCTCCAAGAAAGTTCCTGACAGACTTATGTTCCCTCGTGTTCTACTACCCAGAGAGACGTGTGGATGTGGTTTTGTCCTTTCCCTGTGTTTTGTGCTCTATGCCACAGCCCCAGTGCGGGGGTACCAGCCCCAGAGAAAAGATCTCCAGGAAGCTCTTGGTGCCCAGGCCTGAAAGCCGCCTGCACAGCATGCGGGGAAGTGAGGCTCCTTGGGGGAAGAAGAGGCAGCCCACCAGCGTGTGTTTGCAAGCTGTTCTTTGGAAACACCGTGTGCGCTTCCACAATGGGAGCGCTTCATCTCTGCTCTGAGGCCAGATAAGCAGAGTCATGCCAAGATGCTGCTCTGTCCTCGGCGAGCCTGGACAAGACTTTTCTCACTTTGAGCATTCCTGCTCAGGAAGGAGCAGGCTGCAGGAATGTGGGAGATATGCCTGGTGCCTTCCTGGCCGCAGCGCCACTCCTGCCTTTCCTTTCGAGCTAGGCCCCAGGCCTAAATGGGAGGGGTTCTGTTCTGGTGGTTTCCACACTGCCAAGGGCTATAGCAGTGAGCACTTACAGAGGAAAGGGAAAAGCAACTGGATGGATTCTCAAGCTGTTGCTTGGCTGCACAGACTCAGCGCCCCATGGATGTATTTTGGCTGCCAGGGCCCCTGGGTGGGGTGTGTAGCAGTCATATCCAGAGTGTGACTCCATTTGCAGCAAGAAAGTTCCTAACAGACTTATGTTCCCTCATGCTCTGCTTCCCAGCAGACACATGTGGATGTGATTTTGGCATTTCCCTGTGTTTTGGGCTCCTTTCCACAGCCCCAGGGCAGGCGCAAGAGCCCCTGAGAAAAGAACTCCAGGAAGCCCTTGGTGCCCAGGCCTGCAAGCCACCTGCACAGCATGAGGGGAAGCGAGGTTCCTTGGGGTAAGAATAGGCAGCCCACTGGCGTGTGTTTGCAAGGCATTCTTTGGAAGCACCGTGTGTGCTTCCACAACGGGAGAGCTCCAGCTCTGCTAGGAGGAACAGAGGCCTGATATTGCAGAGTTACAGCTGAGATGTTGCTCTGCCCTTGGCAAGACTGGGTAAGATGTTCCTCACTTTGAGCGTTCCTGCACAGGAAGAAGCAGGCTTTGGAAGTGTGGGAGACATGCTGGGTGCCTTCTTGGCCTCAGCTCTGCTCCTGCATTTCCTTTCGACCTAGGCCCCAGGCCTAATTGGGGAAGGGTTAGGGTCCCTTGGTTTCCACACTGTCAAGCTACAGCAATGAGAGTGCTGTCAGAGGGAAGGGAAGAGCCACTGGCTGGATTCTCAAGTTGTTGATTGGCCGCGTAGCCTGAGAGCTTCACCAATGGAATCAGGCTCCCAGGGCCCCTGGATGGGGGATGCAGCAGTCAAACCCATAGTGTGACTTGGTTCCCGCCAAGAAATTTCCTGACAGATGTAGGTTCCATCACACTCTGCTACCCAGCAGAGTGATTTGGCCTTCTCCTGTGTGTTTGGGCTCCCTCTCACAGCTTCAGTGCAGGGGCATCAGACCGTGAGAAAAGACCTACAGGAAGTGCATGGCACCCAGGCCTGAAAGACGCCTTCACAGCATGTGCGGAAGTGAGGCTCATTGGGGGAAGAAGAGGCAGCCCACCAGCGTGTGTTTGCAAGCCTTTCTTTGGAAGCACCATGTGCACTTCCACAACAAGAGAGCTCCAGCTCTACTCAGATGCCCGATATTGCAGAGTCATGGCCGAGATGCTGCTCTGCCCTTGTCGAGCCTTGTAAAAGATATTTCTTGCTTTGAGCATTCCTTCCCAAGAAGGAGCAGACTGCCGGAGTGCAGGAGATGTGCCTGGCACCTTCCTGGCCCAAGCTCCGCTCCTGCCATTCCTTTCGACCTAGGCCCCAGGCTTCCATGGGGACTGGTCAGGATCCGGTGGTTTACACACTGCCAAGGGCTACAGCAGTGAGAGCAATGTCAGAGGGAAGGGAAGAGCAACTGGATGGATTCTCAAGCTGTTGCTTGGCCACACAACTCAGCGCCGCATGGATGGAATCCGGCTCCCAGGGCCCCTGGGTGAGGTGTGCAGTAATCACACCCAAAGTGTGACTCCATTCCTGCCAAGAAAGTTCCTGACAGACGTAGGTTTCCTCACGCTCTGCTACCCAGCAGAGATGTGTGGATATGGTTTTGGCCTTACCCTGTGTGTTTGGGCTCCCTCCCACAGCCCCAGCATAGGCGCACCAGCCTCTGAGAAAAGACCTCCAGACATCGCTTGGCGCCGAGGCCTGGAAACCACCTGTACAGCATGCGGGGAAGTGAAGCTCTTTGGGGAAAGAAGAGGGAGCCCACCAGTTTGTGTTTGCAAGCCTTTCTAGGGAAGCACCATGTGGGATTCCACAAAGGGAGAGCTCCAGCTCTGCTCGGTGGCCCAATATTGCAGAGTCACGGCTGAGATGCTGCTCTTCCCTTAGCAAGCCTGGCCAAGACTTTCCTTGCTTCAAGCATTCTTGCCCAGGAAGAAGCAGGCTGTGGGAATGTGGGAGACATGCCTGGCACCTTCCTTGCCTCAACTCCACTCCTGCCTTGCCTTTCGACCTAGGCCCCAGATTTACTTGGGGATGGGTTACGGTTCGGTGATTTCCACACTGCCAAGGGCTGCAGCAGTTGAGAGTGTTGTCAGAGGNCTTGGTGCCCAGGCCTGAAAGCCGCCTGCACAGCATGCGGGGAAGTGAGGCTCCTTGGGGGAAGAAGAGGCAGCCCACCAGCGTGTGTTTGCAAGATGTTCTTTGGAAACACCGTGTGCGCTTCCACAATGGGAGCGCTTCATCTCTGCTCTGAGGCCAGATAAGCAGAGTCATGCCAAGATGCTGCTCTGTCCTCGGCGAGCCTGGACAAGACTTTTCTCACTTTGAGCATTCCTGCTCAGGAAGGAGCAGGCTGCAGGAATGTGGGAGATATGCCTGGTGCCTTCCTGGCCGCAGCGCCACTCCTGCCTTTCCTTTCGAGCTAGGCCCCAGGCCTAAATGGGAGGGGTTCTGTTCTGGTGGTTTCCACACTGCCAAGGGCTATAGCAGTGAGCACTTACAGAGGAAAGGGAAAAGCAACTGGATGGATTCTCAAGCTGTTGCTTGGCTGCACAGACTCAGCGCCCCATGGATGTATTTTGGCTGCCAGGGCCCCTGGGTGGGGTGTGTAGCAGTCATATCCAGAGTGTGACTCCATTTGCAGCAAGAAAGTTCCTAACAGACTTATGTTCCCTCATGCTCTGCTTCCCAGCAGACACATGTGGATGTGATTTTGGCATTTCCCTGTGTTTTGGGCTCCTTTCCACAGCCCCAGGGCAGGCGCAAGAGCCCCTGAGAAAAGAACTCCAGGAAGCCCTTGGTGCCCAGGCCTGCAAGCCACCTGCACAGCATGAGGGGAAGCGAGGTTCCTTGGGGTAAGAATAGCAGCCCACTGGCGTGTGTTTGCAAGGCATTCTTTGGAAGCACCGTGTGTGCTTCCACAACGGGAGAGCTCCAGCTCTGCTAGGAGGATCAGAGGCCTGATATTGCAGAGTTACAGCTGAGATGTTGCTCTGCCCTTGGCAAGACTGGGTAAGATGTTCCTCACTTTGAGCGTTCCTGCACAGGAAGAAGCAGGCTTTGGAAGTGTGGGAGACATGCTGGGTGCCTTCCTGGCCTCAGCTCTGCTCCTGCATTTCCTTTCGACCTAGGCCCCAGGCCTAATTGGGGAAGGGTTAGGGTCCCTTGGTTTCCACACTGTCAAGCTACAGCAATGAGAGTGCTGTCAGAGGGAAGGGAAGAGCCACTGGCTGGATTCTCAAGTTGTTGATTGGCCGCGTAGCCTGAGAGCTTCACCAATGGAATCAGGCTCCCAGGGCCCCTGGATGGGGGATGCAGCAGTCAAACCCATAGTGTGACTTGGTTCCCGCCAAGAAATTTCCTGACAGATGTAGGTTCCATCACACTCTGCTACCCAGCAGAGTGATTTGGCCTTCTCCTGTGTGTTTGGGCTCCCTCTCACAGCTTCAGTGCAGGAGCATCAGACCGTGAGAAAAGACCTACAGGAAGTGCATGGCACCCAGGCCTGAAAGACGCCTTCACAGCATGTGCGGAAGTGAGGCTCATTGGGGGAAGAAGAGGCAGCCCACCAGCGTGTGTTTGCAAGCCTTTCTTTGGAAGCACCATGTGCACTTCCACAACAAGAGAGCTCCAGCTCTACTCAGATGCCCGATATTGCAGAGTCATGGCCGAGATGCTGCTCTGCCCTTGTCGAGCCTTGTAAAAGATATTTCTTGCTTTGAGCATTCCTTCCCAAGAAGGAGCAGACTGCCGGAGTGCAGGAGATGTGCCTGGCACCTTCCTGGCCCAAGCTCCGCTCCTGCCATTCCTTTCGACCTAGGCCCCAGGCTTCCATGGGGACTGGTCAGGATCCGGTGGTTTACACACTGCCAAGGGCTACAGCAGTGAGAGCAATGTCAGAAGGAAGGGAAGAGCAACTGGATGGATTCTCAAGCTGTTGCTTGGCCACACAACTCAGCGCCGCATGGATGGAATCCGGCTCCCAGGGCCCCTGGGTGAGGTGTGCAGTAATCACACCCAAAGTGTGACTCCATTCCTGCCAAGAAAGTTCCTGACAGACGTAGGTTTCCTCACGCTCTGCTACCCAGCAGAGATGTGTGGATATGGTTTTGGCCTTACCCTGTGTGTTTGGGCTCCCTCCCACAGCCCCAGCATAGGCGCACCAGCCCCTGAGAAAAGACCTCCAGACATCGCTTGGCGCCGAGGCCTGGAAACCACCTGTACAGCATGCGGGGAAGTGAAGCTCTTTGGGGAAAGAAGAGGGAGCCCACCAGTTTGTGTTTGCAAGCCTTTCTAGGGAAGCACCATGTGGGATTCCACAAAGGGAGAGCTCCAGCTCTGCTCGGTGGCCCAATATTGCAGAGTCACGGCTGAGATGCTGCTCTTCCCTTAGCAAGCCTGGCCAAGACTTTCCTTGCTTCAAGCATTCTTGCCCAGGAAGAAGCAGGCTGTGGGAATGTGGGAGACATGCCTGGCACCTTCCTTGCCTCAACTCCACTCCTGCCTTGCCTTTCGACCTAGGCCCCAGATTTACTTGGGGATGGGTTACGGTTCGGTGATTTCCACACTGCCAAGGGCTGCAGCAGTTGAGAGTGTTGTCAGAGGGAAGGGAAGAGACACAGGATGGACTCTCAAGCTGTTGCTTGGCTGCACAGACTCAGCGCCGAATGGATAGAATCCAGCTCCCAGGGCCCCTGGGTGGGGCGTGCAGCAATCACTACCAGAGTGTGACTCCGTTTGCACCAAGAAAGATCCTGACAGATTTTGGTTCCCTCCTGCTGTGCTACCCAGCAGAGAGGTGTGAATGTGGTTTTGGCCTTCCCCTGTGTGTTTGGGCTCCCTTCCTCAGTCCCAGCACAGGGTCAACAATCCCTGAGAAAAAACCTCCAGGAAGAGTTTGGCACCTAGGCCTTGAGGCCACCTGCACAGCATATGCGGAAGAGAGGCTCCTTTGGGGAAGAAGAGACAGACAACTAGTCTTTGACACCCTTGAGGCAACGCAAGAAGTTCCCCGACATTCCTGTCTCCACTCGAGAGGAACACCGAGGGTCCCGCCACAACACAAGAAGAGCCCTGATTTTCCCTCCTCATCTCGAGATGAGGGTCCATGTCCCTGCTTTGTCGTGAAAGGAATTCCGGCATTCCTGTTGCATCTCAAGAGGAGGCACTGTCAACTCAAGAGGAACTCCAGGCATCATGAACCATTCTAAAAGACCCCAATGTTCCAATCCACTCCAGATACACCTGACGCCCCTGGACAGACTAGACAATCACCGGGAGTATCCACTCAAAACACGATGGCAGGTGTGACAGCCCTGTGGCACCTCTAGAGAAAGCCACCGATCCCTATGTCAACTTGACAAGAAGCCTGATACTGGGTTTCCAGCTTGAGAGGAGAGCAGACTTGCATGTCTCCACATGAGATGAGGCCTAACTTCCCTGTGGAAACTCCCCAGGAACCCTGAGATCCATGTCAGCACTGGAGAGGAAACCTGAGGTTCTGGCCTGAACTCCAGATGAGGACCTTGGCCTCGGCAGTGACTGCAGAGGAATCCTGAGAGGCCCCTCGCAACTTGCATGGAAACTGGACTTTTCTGAGGCCACGTGAATGGGACCCTGAGGTCTCCATTGTAAATTGAGAGGAACACAGAATTTCCTGCCCCAACTCGAGAAAAACCAGGAGATGTTCCCCTCCAGGCAAGATGAGGCCCTTTTCTTCTGTGGCATCTCGAGAGAAATCCAACCTTTCCTCTTGAGCTTCGAAAGGGTCTTTGACACCCTTGAGGCAACTCAAGAAGTTCCCTAACATACCCGTCTGCACAAGAGAGGAACATCGATGGTCCCGCCACAACTCAAGAAGAGCCCTGGATTTCCCTCCTTATCTCGAGATGAGGGTGCATTTCCCTGGTTCGTCAGGAAAGGAATCCGGCATTCCTGTCGCAACCCAAGATGANCCGTCTGCACAAGAGAGGAACATCGATGGTCCCGCCACAACTCAAGAAGAGCCCTGGATTTCCCTCCTTATCTCGAGATGAGGGTGCATTTCCCTGGTTCGTCAGGAAAGGAATCCGGCATTCCTGTCGCAACCCAAGATGAGGAAGTCTCAACTTGACCCTCGAGAGGAACTCCAGGGGTCATTCCTCTATTCAAAGAGACCCCGATTTCCCACTCCACTCCAGAAACACCTGACTCCCCTGCACTATCTCGATGGACACCCTGAGGATTGATTCCAAACACGATTGCAGGTGTGACAGCCCAGTGGCACCTCGATAGAAAGACACGGATCCTTTTCAACTGGACAGGAAGCCTGATACTACTTTTCCAGTTCAAGTGGAGAGTGGACTTGCACGTCTCCACACAGGACGAGGCCTGACTCCCCTGTGGAAATTCTAGAGGAATCCTGAGATCCATGTCACCACTGGAGAGGAACCTGAGTTTCTGGCCTGAAATCCAGATTAGGACCTTGGGACTGGCAGCGACTACAAAGGAATCCCGAGAGGACCCTTGCAACTTGTATGGAAATAGGACTTTCCTGAGGCCACACGAGCGGGTCTCTGAGGTCCCCGTTGTCACTCGAGAGGAACCTCAAGTTTCCTACCGAAACTCAAGAAAAACCAAGAGATTCTCCCCTCCATGCGAGATGAGGACATTTTCTGCTGTGGAGTCGCGAGAGAAATCCCACCTTCTCTCTTATGCCTCGAAAGGGTCCTTGACACCCTTGACGCAACTCAAGAAGTTCACTGACATACCCAGCTCCACTTGAGAGGAACATCGAGGGTCCCACCACAACACAAGGAGAGCCCTGGTTTTCCCTCCTCATCTCAAGATGTGGGTCCATTTCCCTGCTTTGTCGGGAAAGGAATCCCGGTGTTCCTGTGGCACTTCAAGAAGTGGCGGTCTGAAATTGACCCTCGAGAGAAACTCCAGGGGTCGTGCCATCATTCCAAAAACTGTGATGTCCCAATCCATTCAGATCCACATAACTCCACTGCACTGACTCGACGGTCACCCCGTGGATCAACTCCAAACAAGATGGCAGGTGTGACAGCCCTGTGGCACCTTGAGAGAAAGACACTGATCCCTAAGTCAACTCGACTGGAAGCCTGATACTGCTTTACAAGCTCCAGAAGAGAGCGGACTTGCATTTCTCCACAAGAGACGAGGCCTGACTACCCTGTGAAAACTCCAGAGGATCCCCGAAATCCATGTCAGCACTGGAGAGGAATCCTGAGGTTCCAGCCTGAACTCCAGATGAGGAAGTTGGTGCCGGCAGTGACTGCAGAGGAATCCCGAGAGGCCCCTCGCAACTCGCATGGAGACTGGCCTTTCCTGAGGGCACATGAGCAGGTCCCTGAGGTCACTGTGGTAATTCAAGAGGAACCCCAATTTTCCTGCCTCAACTAGAGAAAAACCAGGAGATTCTCCCCTCCACGTGAGATGAGGCCCTTTTCTGCTGCAACGTCTCAAGAGAAATGCCACCTTCCCTCTTGAGCCTTGAACGGGTCCTTGAAACCTCTGATGCAACTGAAGAAGTTCCTCAACATATCTGTCTCCACTCGAGAGGAACAGTGAGGGTCCTGTCACAACTCAAGAAGAGTGACGGGTTTCCCTCCTCATCTCGAGATGAGGGTCCATTTCCCTGCTTCGTCGGGAAAGGAATCCCAGCTTTACCACCGCACCTCAAGAGAAGGCGGTCTCAACTTGACCCTCAAGAGGAACTCCAGGGGTCGTGCCACCATTCCATTAGACCCCGATGTCCCATCCACTCCAGATACACCAGACTCGCCTGCACTGACTTGACAGTCACCCCGAGGATTGACTCCAAACACGATGGCATGTGTGACAGCCCTGTGGCACCTCGAGAGAAAGCCAACAATACCTATGTCAACTCAACAGGAAGCCTGATACTGCTTTTTCAGCTTGAAAGGAGAGCGGACTTGCATGTCTCCACACGAGAAGAAGACAGACTCCCCTGTGGAAACACGAGAGGAACCCCGAGATCCATGTCACCACTGGAGAGGAAACCTGAGGTTCCGGCCTGATTTCCAGATGAGGACCTTGGCCTCGGCATCAACTTCAGAGGGATCCCCAGATGTCCTTCGCACCTCGCATGGAAACTGGACTTTCCTGAGACCACACGAGCAGGTCCCTGAGGTCCCCGTCATAACCCTAGAGGAACCCCAAGTTTCCTGCCGCAACTCGAGAAAAACCATGAGATTCTCCCATCCACGGGAGATGAGGCCCTTTTCTGTGGTGTCATTTTGAGAGAAATCTCATCTTCCCTCTAGAGCCTCAACAGGGTCCCTGACACCCATGAGGCAACTCAAGAATTTCCCCAAGATACCCATCTCCACTCGAGAGGAACATGGCAGGTCCCACCACAACTCAAGAAGAGCCCTGGGTTTCCCTCCTCATCTGGAGATGAGGGTCCATTTCCCTGCTTCATTGGAAAGGAATCCCAGCATTCCTGATGCACCTCAAGAGGAGGCGGTCTCAATGTGACACTCGAGAGGAACCCCAGGGTCCGTGCCACCATTCCAAAAGACTCTGATGTCACAATCCACTCCTGATACACCTCACTCCTCTGCACTGACCAGACAGTCACCCCGAGGATCGACTCCAAACATGATGGCAGGTCTGAAAGCCATGTGGCACATCAAGAGAAAGCCAGCGATATCTATGTCAACTCGACAGGAAGCCTGATAGTGCTTTTCCACCTCGATTGGAGAGCAGACTTGCATGTCTATATCTGAGACAAGGACTGCCTCCCCTGTGGAAATTCCAGGGGAACCCCGAGATCCATATCAATACTGGAGAGGAAACCTGAGGTTCTGGCCTGAACTCCAGATGAGGACCTCGGCCCCAGCAGCGACTGCAGAGGAATCCTGATAGGCCCCTCGCAACTTGCATGGAAACTGGACTTTCCTGAGGCCACATGAGCAGGACCCTGAGTCCCCGTTGTAATTCAAGAGGAACCCCAAGTTTCCTGCTGCATCTTGAGAAAAAACATGAGATTCTCCCCTCCACGTGAGATGAGGTCCTTTTCTGATGCAGCATCTCAAGAGAAATCCCACGTTCCCTCTCGAGCCTCGACAGGGTCATTGAAACCCTTGAGACAACTCAAGAGTTCCATGACATACCCATTTCCATGCCAGAGGAACATCGAGGGTCCCGCCACAATTCAAAAAGAGCTGCGGGTTTCCCTCCTCATCTCGAGAAGAGGGTCCATTACACTGCTTTTACGGGAAACGATTCCCGGCGTTCCAGTCACAACTCAGGAGGCGGCGCTCTCAACAAGAAAGTCGAGAAAAACTCTAGGGGTCCTGACATCATTCCAGAAGACCCCAAATGTCTCAGTCCACTCCATGTGAAACTCATTTCTGGCACTGCCTCGACTGTCACCCTGAGTATCGACCCACACCATGGTGGCATGTGTGACATCCCTGTGGCATCTCGAGGGAAAGCCACAGATCCCTGTGTCAACTCGCTGGGAAGGCTGACACTGCTGCTAACACTCGGGAGGAAAGCTGACATGCATGGCTACACTCGAGACAAGGACTCACTCCCCGGTAGAGACTCGAGAGGAACCCCAACATCCATGTCAGCACTGTAGAGGAAACATCAGGTTCTGGCCTCAGCTCCAGACAAGGATTAAGGACCCGGCACCGACTGGAGAGAAATTCCAAGAGGCCACTCGCAACTCGCACGGAGACTGGCTGTTACTGAAGCCACAGGAGAAGGTCCCTGTGGTCCCCACCATACCTCGAGATGGACCTGCCACAACTTGAGAAAAACCAGGAGATTCTCCTCTCCAGGCGAGATGAGGCCCTTTTCCACTGTGGCGTCTCGACAGAAATCATACCTTCCCTCTTGGACCTCGAAAGGGTCTTCATACCCTTGCTGCAACTCAAGAAGTTCTCCGACATACCCATCTCCACTTGAGAGGAATAAGGAGGGTCCCACCACAACTCAAGCGGAGGCCAGTTGTACCCTCCTCAGCTCGAGATGAAGGTTCCTTTCCCCACTTTTCTGGAAAGGATTCCGGGCATTCTCGTCACATATCAGGAGGAGGCGATCTCAACAGGAAAGCCGAGAGGAACTCCAGGGGTCGTTCCACCATTCCAAAAGCCCCAAAAATGTCTCAGTCCACTCCAGATGAAACTGATTTCCCTGCACTACCTCAACTGTCACCCCGTGTATCGACTCACACCATGTTGGCACATGTGCGAGCCCTGTGGCAGCTCGAGGGAAAGCCACAGATCCCTGTGTCAACACGCCGGGAAGCCTGACACTGCTGCTACTGGTCGGGCAGAAAGCGGACATGCATGTCTCCAGTCGAGACGAGGCCTGACTCCCCTGTGCAGACTCCACAGGAACCCCATGATCCATGTCAGCAATAGAGAGGAAACCTCAGATTGTGGCCTCAGCTCCAGATGAGGACTTTGGACCTGGCACTGAATGGAGAGGAATCCTGAGCGGCCCCTCACAACTTGCATGGAGAATGGCCTTTCCTGAGGCCACATGAGTGGGTCCCTGAGGTTCCCGTCGTAACTAGAGAGGGACCTGCCTCAACCCGAGAAAAACCAGGAGATTCTCCCTTCCAGGCAACATGAGGCCTTTTTCTATGGAGGTGTCTCGAGGGAAATCACACCTTCCCTCTTGGAACTCGAAAGGGTCCTTCACACCCTTGCTGCAACTCAAGAAGTTCCCCCACATACCCGTCTCCACTCGAGAGGAACCCCGAGGATCCTGCCATAACTGAAGAGGCGCCCCATTGTCCCCTTCTCAGCTTGAGATGAGGGTTCCTTCTCTGCTTTGTCCAGAAAAGATCCCCGGCGTTCCCATTGCATGTAAGGAGGAGGCGCTCTCAACAAGAAAGTCGAGAGGCACTCCAGGGGTCGTGCCACCATTCGAAAAGACCACCAAATGTCTCAGTTCACTCCAGATGAACTCCAGATGAACCTGAATGTCACGCCGAGTATCAACTCACACCACGGTGGCACGTGTGACAGCCCTGTTGCACCTTGAGAGAAACCGACAAATCCCTGTGTCAACTCCACGGAAAGCCTGACACTGTTGCTAAAGCTGGGGAGTGAAGCGAAAGTGCATATCTCTACTCGAGACAAGGCCTGAGTCCCCTGTGGAGACTCCAGAGGAACCCCATTATCCATGTCAGCACTGGACAGGAAACTTCAGGTTCTGGCCTCAGCTCCTGATGAGGATTTAGCACCCGGCACCGTTTGGAGAGGGATCCCGAGAGGCCCTCGGAAATCACATGGAGACTGGCTTTTCCTGAGGCCACACGAAGAAGTCCCTGAGCTCGCCATCCTAACTCGAGAGGGAACTGCCCCAACTCGGTAAATATCAGGAGATTCTCCCCTCCAGACGAGATGAAGCCCTTTTCCACTGCTGCCTCTGGAGTGAAATCACACCTCTCCTTTTGGAATTCGACAGGGTCCTTCACACCCTTGCAACTCAAGAAGTTCCCCGACATACCCGTCTCAACTCGTGAGGAACACCAAGGGTCCCCCAACAAATCAAGAGGAGCCCCATTGACCCCTCGTCAGCTCCAGATGAGAGTTCCTTTCCCTGCTTCGTCGGGAAAGGTTTCTCAGTGTTCCCGTCCCATCACATGAAGAGTGGCTCTCAACAGGAACGTCGAGAGGCACTCCATGTGCCGTGCCACCATTCCAAAAGACCACCAAATGTCTCAGTCCACTCCAGATGAGCCTGATTTCCCTGCACTGCCTCGACTGTCACCACGAGTATCCACTGACAGTAAGGAGGCACGTGTTACAGCCCTGTGTCACCTCAAAGGAAAGCCACAGATCTCTGTGTCAACTCGACAGGAAGAATGACAATGCTGCTACAGCTTGGGAAGAAAGCAGAAATGCATGTCTCTACTTGAGACAAGGCCTGACTCCCCTGTTGAGATTCCAGAAGAACGCCAATGTCCATGTCAGCACTGGAGAGGAAACCTCAGGTTCCGTCTTCAGCTTTTGACGAGGACTCAGAACGTGGCACCAACTGGAGAGTGATCCTGAGAGGCCCCTCGCAACTCGCATGGAAACACGAGCGGGTCCTTGGGGTCCCCATCATAACTCGAGAGGGACCTGCCACAAATCGAGAAAAACCAGGAGATTTTCCCCACCATGCTAGATGAAGCCTTTTTCCGCTGCTCCCTCTCGAGCGAAATCACACCTGTCCTCTTGGATCTCGAAAGGGTCATTCACATCCTTGCTGTAACTCAAGAAGTTCTATGACATACCCATCTCCACTCTCGAGGAGCACAGTGGTTCCCACCACAACTCAAGAGGAGAACCGTTGTCCCCTCGAAAGCTTGAAATGAGGGTTCCTTTCCCTGCTTTGTTGGGAAAGGATTCCCGGCATTCCCATCCCATCTCAGTAAGACGTGCTCTTAACGGGAAAGTGGAGAGGCACTCCAGGGGTCGTGCCACCATTCCAAAGACTCGCAAATGTCTCAGTCCACTCCAGATGAACCTGATTTCCCTGCAATGCCTCGACAGTCTCCCGGAGTATCGACTCACACCATGGTGGCACGTGTAACAGCCCTGCGGCTCCTCGAAGGAAAGCCACAGATCCCTGGGTCAACTCAACGAGAAGACTGACACTGATTCTGCAATTCGGGAGGAAACCCGAAATTCGTGTCTCCACTCGAGACGAAGCCAGACTCCAGTGTGGAGACTCCAGAGGAACCCCAAGATCCAAATCAGCAATGGAGAGGAAACCTCAGGTTCTGGCCTCACCTGCAAATGAGAACTTAACCAGCACCAACTGGAGAGGTATCCGAAGAGGCCCCTTGCAACTCGAATGGAGACTGGCCTTTCCTGAGACCACATGAGCGGGTCCCTGAGGTCCCTGTCATAACTCAAGAGCGACCTGCCACAACTCGAGCAAAACCAGAAGATTCTCCCATCCAGGCTTGATGAGGCCCTTTTCCACTGCGACGTCTCGAGGGAAATCACAGCTCCCCTCTTGGACCTCAAAAGGGTCCTTCACACCCTTGCCTGAACTCAAGAAGTTCCCCGACATACCCGTCTATACCCGCGAGGAACACCAAGGCACCAGGCAAAACTCAAGTGGAGCCCCGTTGTCTACTCCTCAGCTCGAGAAGAGGGTTCCTTTCCCTGCTTCGTCGGGAAAGGATTACCTGCGTTCACTTCCCATCTCAGGAGATGCTGTCAACAGGATAGTCGAGAGGCACTCCAGGGGTCATGCCACCATTCCAAAAGACATGCAAATGTCTCAGTCCACTCCAGATGAGCCTGATTTCCATGCACTGTGTGGACTTTCACCCCGAGTATAAGCTCTTACCACTGTGGCACATGTGACAGCCATTTGGCACCTTGAGTGAAAGCACAGATCCCCGTGTTAACACCACGGGAAGACTGACACTGATTATACAGCTCGGGAGGAAAGTGGACATGCATTTCTCCACTCGAGATGAGGCCTGACTCCCCTCTGGAGATCCACAGGAACCCCAAGATCCATGTCAGCACTGGAGAGGAAACTACAGGTTTCGCCCTCATTTCCAGACGAGGATTTAGCACCCAGAACCGTCTGGAGAGGATCCTGAGAGGGCCTCGCAAATCACAAGGAGACTGGCTTTTCCTGAGGCCACTTGAGCGGGTCCCTGAGGTCCCCATCGGAACTGGAGAGGGACCTGCTGCAACTCCAGAAAAACCAGGAAATTCTCCCCTCCAGTCGAGATGAGGCCCTTTTCCGCTGCGGCATCTCGAGGGAAATCACACCTCCTCTCTGGGACGTTGAAGGGGTCTTTCACACCCTTTCTGCAACTCAATAAGTTTCCTGACATAACCATCTCCACTAGAGAGAAACACCGAGGGTCCCACCACAACTCAAGAGGAGCCCTGTTGTCCACTTCTCAGCTCGAGATGAGGATTCCTTTCCCTGCTTGCATGGAAAAGACTCCTGGCCCTCCCATCGCCTCTCAGGAGGAGTCACTCTCAACAGGAAAGTCAAGAGGCACGCCAGCGTTCATGCCACCATATCAAAAGACCCACAAATGTCTCATTTCAATCCAGATGAACCTGATTTCCCTGCAGTGCATCGGCTGTCACCCCAAGTATGGACTCACACCACGTTGCCATGTGTGACAGCCCTGTGGAACGTCAAGGGAAAGCAACAGATCCCTGTGTCAACTTGATGGGAAGCCTGACACTAATTCTACAGCTCGGGAGGAAGGCGAACGTGCATGTCTCCACTTGAGATGAGGCCTGACTCCCCTTTGGGGGCTCAAAAGGAACGCCAAAATCCATGTCATCAATGAAGAGGTAACCTCAGGTTTTGGCCTCAGCTCCAGACGAGGGCTTAGTACCCGGCACTGCTTCGAAAGGAACCGTGAGAGGCCCTTTGAAACTCCCAGGGAGACTGGCCTTTCTTGAGGCCAGACGAGCAGGTCTCTGAGGTCCCCATCCTAACTCAAGAGGGACCTGCCACAACTCCAGAAAAACCAGGAGATTCTCCCCTCCAGGCGAGATGAGGCCCTTTTCCTCTGCGGCTCTTGAGGGAAATCACACCTCCTCTCTGGGACCTGGAAAGGGTCTTTCAAACCCTTGCTGCAACTCAAGAAGTTCCCCGACATACCCGTCTCAACTCGAGATGAAAACCGAGGGTCTTGCCACAACTCAAGAGGAGCCCTGTTGTCTCCTTCTCATCTTGAGATGTGGCTTTCTTTCCCTGCTTCGTCAGGAAGTTTCCTGGTGTTCCAGTCGCATCACTTGAAGAGGGGCTGTCAACAGGAAAGTCGAGAGGCACTTCATGTGTCGTGCCACCATTCCAAAAGACCCACAAATTTCTCAGTCCACTCCAGATAAACCTGATTTCCCTGCACTGCCTCGACTGTCACCCTGAGTATCGACTCACATGAGGAGGAGGCACGTGTGACAGCCCTGTGGCACCTCGAGGGAAACCACAGTTCTTTGTGTCAACTCAGACAGACCCTGCTGCAACATCTCAGGAGGAAAGCAGATAAGCACGTCTCGACTCGAGACAAGGCTTGACTCGCCTGTGGAGATTCCAGGGGAACCTAAAGATTCATGTCTGTACTGGAGAGGAAACCTCAGGTTCCGTCCTCAGGTACTGACGAGGACTCAGGACACAGCATTGACTAGAGAGTGACCCTGAGAAGCACTTGACAACTCCCATGGAGACTGGCCTTTCCTGAGGCCACAGGAGTGGGTCCTAGAGGTCCCCATCGTAACTCAAGAGGGATCAGCCACGACTTGGAAAAGCCAGTAGATTCTCCTCTCCATGCGAGATGAAGCCCTTTTCCGCTGTTGCATTTCAAGCAAAATCACACCTCTCCTCTTGGACCTCGATAGGGTCCTTCACACCCTTGCTGCAACTCAAGAAGTTCCCCAACATACCTGTCTCCATTCGCAAGGAACATGCAGGGTACCACCACAACTCAAGAGGAGACCTGTTGTCCCCTTGTCAGCTCGAGATGAGGGTTCCTTTCCCTGATTCGTTGGGAAAGATTTCTCTGCATCCCATCACATCTCAGAAGGAGGCGCTCACACCAGGAAAGCTGAGAGGCACTGCAGGGGTCGTGCCACAATTCCAAAAGTCCCGCTAATATCTCAGTCCACTCAAAATGAACCTGATTTCCATGCAATGCCTCTACTGTCACCCCGAGTATCGACTCACCCCATGGTAACACGTGTAACAGCCGTGTGGCAACTCGAGGGAAAGCACATATGCCTGTTTCAAATCTACGGGAATCTGACACTGCTGCTACAGTTCAGGAGGAAAGCAGACATGCATGTCTCCACTCAAGATGAGGCATGATTCCACTGTGGAGAACTCCAGAGGAACGCAAAGATCCATGTCAGCACTGGAGATGAAACCTCACGTTCTGGCCTCAATTCCAGACGAGAACTTAGGACCTGGCACTGACTGGAGAGGAATCCAAGAGGCCCCTTGTGACTCAAATAGAGACTAGTCATTCCTGAAGCCACACGAGTGGGTCCCTGAGGTCACAGTCATAACTCGAGTCAGACCTGTCGCAATTCGAGAAAAACAATGAGATTATCCTCTCCAGGCATGATGAGGCACTTTTCCACTACGGCTTCTCGAGGGAAATTACATCTCCCCTTTTGGACCTCGAAAGGGTCATTCACACCCTTGCTGCAACACAAGCAGTTCCCTGACATACCCATCTCCACTCGAAAGGAACACGGAGGGTCCCGCCATTACACAAGAGAAGCCCCGTTGTCCCCTTATCAGTTCGAGATGAGGGTTCCTTTCCCTGATTCGTCAGGAAAGGTTTCTTGGCGTCCCATCACATCTCAGAAGGAGGTGCTCACAACAGGATAGTCGAGAGGCACTCCAGGTGTCGTGCCACCATTCGAAAAGACCCCCAAATATCTCAGTCCACTCCAGATGAACCTGATTTCCATATACTGCTTCGACTGTCATCCCGAGGATTGACTCGCACCATGGTGGCATGTGTGACAGTCTTGTGGCATCTCGAGGGAAAGCACAGATCCCTGTGTCAACTTCACGTGACATCTGACACTGATTCTACAGCTTGGGCAGAAAGCGGACATGCATGTCTCTACTCGAGACGAGGCCAGACTTCCCTGTGGAGACTCCAAGGAATCCCAAGATCCACATCAACACTGGAGATGAAACCTCAGGTTCCAGCCACAGCTCTAGACATGAACTTAGGACCCAGCACCGACAGGAGAGGAATCCCAAGAGGCCCCTCGAAAGTCCCATGGAGACTGTCCTTTCTTGAGGCCACAGGAGGAGCACCTTGAGGTCCTCATCGTAACTCGAGAGTGACCTGCCCCAACTCGAGAAAAACCAGGGAATTCTCCCCTCCAGGCATGATGAGGCCCTTTTCCACTGCAATGTCTACAGGGAAATCACAACTCCCCTCTTGGACTTCAAAAGGGTCCTTCACACCCTTGCTGCAACTGAAGAATTTACCCGACATACCCGTTTCCACTCGCGAGGAACACGGAGGGTCCTGTCACAAATCAAGGGGAGCCCCATTGTCACCTCCTCAGCTCGAGATGAGGGTTCCTTTCCCTGCTTCTTCGGAAAAGGATTCCTGGCATTCCCGTCGCATCACATGAACAGGCGCTCTCAACAGGAAAGATAAGAGGCACTATAGGGGTTGTGCCACCATTCCAAAAGACCTGCAAATGGCTCAGTCCACTGCAGAAGAATCTGACTTCCCTGCACTGCCTCGACTGTCACCCCGAGTATCATCTCACACCATGGTGGCACATATGACAGCCCTTTGTCACCTCGAGGGATACCACAGATCCCTGTGTCAACTCCACGGGAAAACTGACACTGATTGACAGCTCGGGAGGATAGCAGATGTGCATGTCTCCACTCTAGATGAAGCCTGACTCCCCTATGGAGACTCCAGAGGACCCCCATGATCCATGTCAGCACCGGAGAGGAAAACTCGGGTTCCAGCCTCAGTTCTAGACAAGGATTTAGGACGCTGCACCGTTTGGAGAGGAACCCCAGAGGCCCCTTTGCAACTCCTTTGGAGACTGGCCTTTCGTGAAGTCAAACAAGTGGGTCCCTGAGGTCCTAGTCGTAACTTGAGAGGGACCTGCCGCAACTCCTGAAAAACCAGGAGATTCTCGCCTCCAGGCTAGTAGAGGCCCTTTTCCGCTGTGGCGTCTCAAGGGAAATCACACCTCCCCTCTTGGAGCTCGAAAGGGTCCTTCACACCCTTGCCGCAACTCCAGAAGTTCCCCGACATACCCGTCTCCACTCACGAAGAACACGGAAGGTCCCACCACAACTCAAGAGGAGCCCTGTTGTCCCGTCCTCAGCTCGAGATGAGGGTTCCTTTCCCTGCTTCATCGGGATATGATTCCCGGTGTTCCTGTGGCATCTGAGGAAGAGGTGCTCTCAACAGGAGTGTGGAGAGGAAGTCCAGGGGTTGTGCCACCATTCCAAAAGACCTCCAAGTGTCTCAGTCCACTCCAGATGAAACTGACTTCCCTGCACTGCCTCGACTGTCACACTGAGTATCAACTCACACCACGGTGGCACGTGTGACAGCCCAGTGGCACCTCGAGAAAAGCCACAGATCCCTGGGTCAACTCGATGCGAAGCCTGACACTGATTCTACAGCTCGGGAGGAAAGCGGACGTGCATGTTTTCGCTTGAGATGAAGCCTGACTCCCCATTGGAGACTCAAGAGGAATGCCAAGGTCCATGTCAGCACTGAGAGGAAAGTTCAGGTTCTTGTCTCAGCTGCTGATGAGGACTTAGGACCCGGCATCGACTGGAGAGGATTCCAAAGAGGTCCCTCGCAAATCGCATGGAGACTGGCCTTTCTTGAGGCCACACGAGTGGGTCCCAGAGTTTCCCGTCGTAACTCAAGAGGGACCTGCTGAAACTCAAGAAAAACCAGGAGATTCTCCCTTCCAGGCCAAATGAGGCCCTTTTCCGCTGCTGGGTCTCGAGGGAAATCACACCTCCCCTCTTTGACCACGGATGGGTCCTTACACCCTTGCTGCAACACAAGAAGTTCCCTGACATACCTTTCTCAACTCGCGATGAACACCGAGGGTCCCGCCCTCAACTCGAAAGTGGCCCCGTTGTCTACTCCTCAACTTGAGATAAGGGTTCGTTTCCCTGCTTCATCAGGAAAGGATTCCCTGGGTTTCCTTCTCATCTCAGGAGGAGATGAGGAAAGTTGAGAGGCACTTCAGGGGTCGTGCCACCATTCCAAAGACCCGCAAATATCTCAGTCCACTCCAGATGAAACTGACTTCCCTGCAGTGCCTCGACTGTCACACCGAGTATCTACTCACACCATGGTGGCATGTGTGACAGCCCTTTGGCACCTCTAGGGAAAGCACAGATCCCTGTGCCAACTCGACGGGAATCTGACACTGCTGTTACAGCACAGAAGGAAGGCGGACATGCATGTCTCCACTCGAGAGAAGGCCTGACTCTCCTGTGGAGGCTCCAGAGGAACCCCAAGATCCATGTCAGCACTGGAGAGGAAACCTCAGGTTCCAGCCTCAGCACCTGATGAAAACATAGGACCTGGCATGGACTGGAGAGGGATCCCAAGGGACCCCTCGAAACTTGCATGGATACTGGCCTTTCCTGAGGGCACACGAGCAGGTTCCTGCGGTCACTGTCGTAACTCGAGAGGGACCTGCAGCAACTCGAGAAAAACAGGATATTCTCTGTTCCAGGCGAAATGAGACCCTTTTCCGCTGTGACGTTTTGAGGGAAATCATACCTCCCATTTTGGACCTCGAATGGGTCCTTCACACCCTTACTGCAACTCAAGAAGTTCCACGACATACCCATTACCACTTGAGAGGAACACCGAGGGTCCGGTCACAACTCAAGAGGAGCCCTGTTGTCTCCTCGTCAACTCGAGATGAATGTTCCTTTTCATGCTTGGTCGAGAAAGGGTTCTCAGCATTCCTGCTGCATCTCAGGAGGAGGAGTGCTCAACAGGAAAGTTGAGAGGCAATCTAGGGGTCGTGCCACCATTTCAATAGACCCCCAAATGTCTCAGTCCACTCCAGATGAGTCTGATTTCATTGCACTGCCTCGATTGTCATCCCCAGTATCCACTCACACCACGGTGGCACGTGCGACAGCCCTTTGGCACCTCGAGGGAAGCACAGATCCCTGTGTCAACTCGATGGGAATCAGACACTGCTACTACAGCTCGGAAGGAAAATGGACATGCATGTCGCCACTCGAGATGAGGCCTGACTTTCCTCTGGAGACTCCAGGGGAACCCCAAGGTCCATGTCAGCACTTGAGGGGAAACTTGAGGTTCCAGCCTCAGCATCTGATGAAAATTTAGGACCTGGAAAAGACTGGAGAGGGATCCCGAGATGCCCCTAGCAACTTGTATGGAGACTGGTCTTTCCTGAGGCCACAGGAGCGGGTCCCTGGGGTCACCGTCGTAAATTGAGACGGACCTGCCACAGTTCAAGAAAAACCAGGAGATTCTCTCCTCCAGGCGAAATGAGGTCCTTTTCCGCTGCAGGGTCATAAGGGAAATCACACCTCCCATTTTGGACCTCGAAAAGTTCCTTCACACCATTGCTGCATCTCAAGAAGTTCCCCGACTTACCCATCTCCACTCGAGAAGAACACTGAAGGTCCATCACAACTCTAAAGGAGCCACGTAGTCCCCTTGTCAGATCGAGATGAGGGTTCCTTTCTCTGCTTCTTTGGGAAAGGATTCCCGGCATTCCCGTCGCATCACATGAAGAGGCGCTCTCAACAGGAAAGTCTAGAGGGTCCCCAGGAGTCGTGTCACCATTCCAAAAGACCCTCAAAAGTCTCAGTCTACTCCAGATAGACCTGATTTCCCTACACTGCCTCGACTGTCACCTTGAGTATCGACTCACACCATGGTGGCAACTGTGACAGCCTTTTGGTACCTCGAGGGATACCACATATCCCTGTGTCAACTCCACGGGAAGACTGATACTGCTGCTTAAGTTCGGGAGGAATGCGGAAGTGCATGTCTCCACTCGAGATGAAGCCTGACTCCCCTGTGGAGACTCCAGAGGACCCCTAAGATCCATGTAAGCACCGGAGAGGAAAGCTCGGGTTCCACCCTCAGCTCTAGACAAGGATTTAGGATGCTGCACCATTTGGAGAGGAATCCCGAGAGGCCCCTTGCAACTCCCTTGGAGACTGTCTTTCTTGAAGTCAAACGAGCTGGTCCCTGAGGTCCCAGTCGTAACTTGAGAGGGACCTACCGCAACACCAGAAAAACGAGGAGATTCTCGCCTCCAGGCTAGTAGAGACCTTTTTCTGCTGTGGCGTCTCAAGGGAAATCACACCTCCCCTCTTGGACCTTGAAAGGATCCTTACACCCTTGACGCAAATCAAGAATTTTCGCGACATATCAGTCTCCAATAGTGAGGAACACAGAGGGTCCTGCCACAGCTCAAGAGGAGCCCTGTTGTCCCCTCCTCAGCTTGAGATGAGGGTTCCTTTCCCTGCTTCCTCAGGAAGTGATTCCCGGCATTCCTGTGGCATCTGAGGAAAAGGTGCTCTCAACAGGAATGTCGAGAGGCACTCCAAGGGTCATGCCATCATTCCAAAAGACCCCCAAATGTCTCAGTCCACTCCAGATAAACCTGATTTCCCTGCACTACCTCGACTGTCACCCCAAGTATCGACTCACACCACGGTATCATGTATGACAGCCCTGTGGCACCTCGAGGGAAAGCCACAGATCCCTGTGTCAACTCCACGGGAATCTGACACAGCTGCTTCAGCTTGGGAGAACAGCAGATATGCATGTCTCCGCTCGATACGAGGCCTGACTCTCCTGTGGAGACTCCAGAGGAACCCAAATATCCATGCAAGCACTGGAGAGGAAACCTGAGGTTCTGATCTCAGCTCCAGACGAGGACTTAGGACCCGGCATATTCTGGAGAGGAATCCCGAGAGGCCTGTTGCAACTCGCATGGAGATTGGCCTTTCCTGAGGCCACACGAGTGGGTCCCAGAAGTCCCCATGGTAACTGGAGAGGGACCTGCCTCAACCCGAGAAAAACCAGGAGATTCTCCCTTCCAGGTAGATGAAGCCCTTTTCCACTGTGGCATCTCTAGGGAAATCACACCTCCCCTCTTGGACCTCGAAAGGGTCCTTCACACCCTTGCTACAACTCAAGAGGTTCCCCAACATACCCGTTTGCACTCGCGAGGAACACCGAGGCACACGGGACAACTCAAGTGGAACCCGTTGTCTGCACCTCAGCTCGAGTTAAGTGTTCCTTTCCCTGCTTTGTTGGGAAAGTATTCCCGGCATTCCTGTAGCATCTCAGGAGGAGGAGCACTCAATAGGAAAGACGAGAGGCACTCTAGGGGTCGTGACACATACCAAAAAGACACGGAAATGTCTCAGTCAAATGCAGATGAGGCTGATTTCCATGCACTGCCTCCATGGTCACCCCGAGTATCAACTCTCACTGTGGTGGCACGTGTGACAGCCCTGTGGCACCTCGAGGGAAAGAACAGATCCCTGTGTCAACTCGACGGGAATCTGACACTGCTGCTACAGCTCAGGAGGAAAATGGACATGCATGTCTCCACTCGAGATGAAGCCTGACTCTCATGTGGTGATTCCAGAGGAACCCCAAGATCCATATCACGACTGGAGAAGAAACCTGAGGTTGTGGCCTCAGATCTAGATGAGGATTTAGGACCTGGCCCTGACTGGAGAGGGATCCCAAGAGGCCCCTCGTAACTTACATGGAGACTGGCTTTTCTTGGAGCCACACAAGTGGTCCCTGAGGTCTCCATCATAACACGAGAGGGTCCTGCCCCAACTCAAGAAAAACCAGGAGATTCTCCCCTCCAGGCGAGATGAGGCCCTTTTCCACTGCAGTGTCACCAGTGAAATCACACCCCACACCTTGGCTGCAACTCAAGAAGTTCCCCGACATACCGGACTCCACTTGAAAGGAACAGCGAGAGCCCCGCCACAACTGAAGAAGAGCCCCATTGTCCCCTCCTCATCTCAAGATGAGGTTTCATTTCCCTGCTTCATCGGGAAAGGATTCCAGGCATTCCAGTGGAAACTCAGGAGGAGGTCCTCTCAAAAGAAAATTCGAGAGGAACTATAGATGTCGTGCCACCATTCCAAAAGACCCCCAAATGTCTCAGTCCACTCGAGATGAACAGGATTTCCCTGCACTGCCTCGAATGTCACCCCAAGTATCGGCTCACACCACGGTGGCACATTTGCCAGCCCTGTGGCAACTCGAGGGAAAGCCAAACTTCCCTGTGTCTACTCGACAGGAACACTGAAACTGCTTCTACAGCTCGGGAGGAAAAGGGATGTTCATGTCTGCACTCGAGACGAGGACTGACTCCACTGTGGAGCCTTCAGAGGAACCCCAAGATCCATATCAGCACTGGACATGAAACCTCAGGTTCTGGCCTCAGCTCCAGACGAGGACTTAGGACATGGCACTTACTGGAGAGGGATCCTGAGAGGAACATCACAACTCGCATGGAGACTGGCCTTTCCTGAGGTCACATGAACAAGTCCCTGAGGTCCCTATCGTAACTTGAGAGGGACCTGCTGCAACTCGAGAAAATCCAGGAGATTCTTCCCTCCAAGTGAGATGTGGGCCTTTATGCGATTTCTTGAGGGAAATCAAACCTCGCCTTTTGGACCTTGAAAGCGTCCTTCACAACCTTGATGCAGCTCAAGAGGTTAGCCAACATACCCATCTCCACTCGAGAGGAACACAGAGGGTCCCGCCACAACTCGAGAGGAGATCTGTTGTCCCCTCCTCAGCTCGAGATGAGGGTTCCTTTCACTGCTTCCTAGGGAAAGGATTCCCAGTGTTCCCATCGCATCTCAAGAGAAGGCACTCTCAACAGGAAAGAGGAGAGGAACTCCAGGGGTCATGCCACCATTCCAGAAGATCCCCAAATATATCAGTCTACTCCAGGTGAACCTGATTTCCCTGCACCACCATGACTGTTACCCTGAGGACAGACTCACACGATGAGGGCACGTGTTAAAGCCAAGTGGCACCTCAAAGGAAAGCCACAGATCCCCGTTTCAAATCGCCAGGAAGCCTGACACTGTTGCTAGAGATGGGTATGAGAGCGACGTGCCTTTCTACACTCGAGATGACGCCTGAATCCACTGTGGAGACTCCAGAGGAACCCCAAGATCAATGTTATCAGTGGAGAGGAAACCTCAGATTCCGGGCTCAGCTCCAGAAGAGGACTTAGAACTCAGCACTGACTAGAGAGGCATTCCGAGAGGCCTCTCGCAACTCGCATGGAGACTGGCCTTTCCTGAGGCCACATGAGCGGGTCCTTGAGTCCGCATCGTTACTCATGAGGGACCTCCTGGCACCCGAGAAAGACCAGGAGATTCTCCTCTCCGGGGGAGATGAGGCCCTTTTCCACGACGGCATCTCGAAGTGAATCACACCTTCTCTCTTGGATCTCGAAAGGGTCCTTCACACCATGGCTGCAACTCAAGAAGTTCCCTGATATACCCGACTCCCCTCGAGTGGAACAGCGAGGGACCCGACAGTACTCAAGAGGGGCCCATTGTCCCCTCTTCAGCTCGAGATGAGGGTTCCTTTCCATGCTTCGTTGGGAAAGGATTCCTGGCGTGCCATCGCATCTCAAGAGAAGGCACTCTCAACAGGAAAGAGGAGAGGAACTCCAGGGATCATGCCATCATTCCAGAACCCCCCAAATATCTCAGTCTACTCCAGATGAACCTGATTTCCCTGCACTGCCATGACTGTCACCCCGAGTATCGACTCACACCACGGTGGCACATATGACAGCCCTGTGGTACCACGAAGGAAAGCCACAGATCCCTGTGTCAACTCGATGGGAGGACTGACACTGCTGCTACAGCTTGGGAGGAAAGCGAACATACATGTCTCCACTCGAGACAAGGCCTGACTCCCTTGTGCACACTCCAGAGGAGCCCTAAGTTCCATACCAGCACTGGAGAGGAAACCTCAGATCTGACCTCAGCTCCAGACAAGGACTTAGGACGTGGCATTGACTTGACAGGGATCTCGAGAGGCCCCTCACATCTCACATGGAGACTGGCCTTTCCTTAGGGCACATGAGCGGATTTCTGAGGTCCCCATCGTAACTCGAAAGGAACCTTCTGCAACTCGAGAACAGCCAGAAGATTCTCCCTTCTAGGCGCGATGAGGCCATTTTCCACTGTGGCCTCTCCAGGGAATTCACATCTCTCGTCTTGGACCGTGAAAGGGTACCTTACACCCTTGCTGCAAATCACGAACCTCCCTGACATACCCATCTTCACTCGAGAGGAACAACGATGGTCAAGCCACAACTCAAGAGGAGCCCCGTTGTCCACTCCTCAGCTCGAGATGAGGCTTCCTTTCCCTGCTTCGTTGTGAAAGGATCCCCGGCATTTCCATCGCATCTCAGGAGGAGGCTCTCTCAACAGGAATGTCGAGTGGCACTTCAGGTATCGTTCCACCATTCCAAAAGACCAGCAAATGTCTAAGTATACTCCAGATGAACCTCATTTCCCTGCACAGCCTCAACTGTCATCCCGAGTATCGACTTACACCACGGTGGCACTTGTGATAGCCATGTTGCCCCTCTAGGGAAACCACAGTTTACTTGTTACCCCACAGGAAAAATGAAACTACTTCTACAGCTCTGGAGGAAAGGGGACATGCATTCTCTACTCGAGACGGGGCCTGACTCCCCTGTGGAGACTCCAGAGGAACCCCAAGTTCCATATAAGCACTGGAGAGTAAACCTCAGGTTGTGGCCTCAGCTCCAGATGAGGACTTAGGACCCAGAACCGACTGGAGAGGGATTCCTTGGAACACCTCGCAACTCGCATGGAGAATGGACTTTTATGAGACCACACGACCTGGTCCCTGAGGTCTCCATCATAACTCGAGAGGGACCTGCTCCAACTTAAAAAAAACCCAGAAGATTCTAACCTCCAGGCCAGATGAGGTCCTTTTCTCCTGCGGCATCTCAAAGGAAATCACACCTCCCCTCTTTGATCTCAAAAGTATCCTTCACACCCTGGCTGTAACTCAAGAAGTTCTCCGACATACCCGTCTCCAGTCGCGAGGAACACCGAGGGTCCCGCCACCACTAAAGAGGCGCCCTGCTGTCCCCTCCTCAGCTCGAACTGAGGGCTCCTTTCCCTGTTTTCTCAGGAAAGGATTTCCGGTGTTCCTGTTCCATCTCAGGTGGAGGCACTCTCAACGGGAAAGTCGAGAGGCACTCTAGGGCTTATGCCACCATTCGAAAAGGCCCCCCAAATGTCTTAGTGCACTCCAGATGAAACCAATTTCCCTGTACTTCCTCCACTGTCACCTCGAGTATCGACTCACACGACGACAGCACGTGTTACAGCTCAGCAGCACCTCAAGGGAAAGCCATAGATCCCTGTTTCATCTCGCCGGGAAGCCGGACACTACTGCTAGAGATCAGGATGAAAGCGACGTGCCTTTCTACACTCGAGACGAGGCCTGAATCCACTGTGGAGATTCCAGAGGAATCCCAAGATCAATGTCAGCAGTGGAGAGGAAACCTCAGATTCCGGCCTCAGCTCCAGAAGAGGACTTAGGACCCGGCACCGACTAGAGAGGGATTCCGAGAGGCCCCTTGCAACTAGCATGGAGACTGGCCTTTCCTGAGGCCACATGAGCGGGTCCTTGAGTCCGCGTCATTACTCGTGAGGGACCTCCTGGCACCCGAAAAAAACCAGGAGATTCTCCTCTCCAGGGAAGATGAGGCCCTTTTCCGCGATGGCATCTCGAGGTGACTCACACCTTCTCTCTTGGATCTCAAAAGGGTCCTTCACACCATGGCTGCAACTCAAGAAGTTCTCTGAAATAACCGTGTCCCCTCTAGAGGAACAGCGAGGGACCCGACAGTACTCAAGAGGAGCCCCGTTGTCCCCTCTNGGCCCTTTTCCGCAATGGCATCTCGAGGTGACTCACACCTTCTCTCTTGGATCTCAAAAGGGTCCTTCACACCATGGCTGCAACTCAAGAAGTTCTCCGAAATAACCGTGTCCCCTCGAGAGGAACAGCGAGGGACCCGACAGTACTCAAGAGGAGCCCCGTTGTCCCCTCTTCAACTCGAGATGAGGGTTCCTTTCCATACTTCGTCAGGAAAGGATTCCCGGCGTGCCATCGCATCTCAAGAGAAGGCACTCTCAACAGGAAAGAGGAGAGGAACTCCAGGGATCATGCCACCATTCCAGAACCCCCCAAATGTCTCAGTCTACTCCAGATGAATCTGATTTCCCTGCACTTCCATGACTGTCACCCCGAGTATCGACTCACACCACAGTGGCACGTGTGACAGCCCTGTGATACCTCGAAGAAAAGACACAGATCCTTGTGTCAACTCGACAGGAGGACTGACACTGCTGCTACAGTTCGGGAGGAAAGCGAACATACATGTCTCCACTCGAGACGAGGCCTGACTCCTTTGTGCACACTCCAAAGGAACCTCAAGATCCATATAGGCACTGGAGAGGAAATCTCAGATCTGACCTCAGCTTCAGACAAGGACTTAGGACGCGGCATTGACTTGACAGGGATCTTGAGAGGCCCCTCACATCTCACATGGAGACTGGCCTTTCCTGAGGGCACATGAGCGGATTTCTGAGGTCCCCATCGTAACTTGAGAAGAACCTTCTGCAACTCGAGAACAGCCAGAAGATTCTCCCTTCTAGGCGCGATCAGGCCCTTTTCGAGTGCGGCCTCTCCAGGGAAATCACACCTGCCCTCTTGGACCGTGAAAGGGTACTTCACACCCTTGTTGCAAATCACGAACTTCCCCGAAATACCCATCTTCACTCAAGAGGAACAACGATGATCCGGCCACAACTCAAGAGGAGACCCGTTGACCACTCCTCAGCTTGAGATGAGAGTTCCCTTCCCTGCTTCAAAGTGAAAGGATCCCCGGCATTCCCATCACATCTCAGGAGGAGGCTCTCTCAACAGCAACATCGAGTGGCACTTCAGGGGTCGTTCTACCATTCCAAAAGACCCATAAATGTCTAAGTATAATCCAGATCTACCTGATTTCTCTGCACAGCCTCGACTATCACCCTGAGTATCGAGTTATACCATGGTGGCACTTGTGATAGCCATGTTGCACCTCTAGGGAAAGCCACAGTTCACTTGTCAACCCCAGGGGAAGACTGAAACTGCTTCTACAGCTCTGGAGGAAAGGGGACGTGCATTCTACACTTGAGAAGAGGCCTGACTCCCCTGTGGAGACTCCCAGAGAAACCCCCAGGTCCATATCAGCATTAGAGAGTAAACCTCAGTTTCTGACCTCAGCTCCAGACTACGACTTAGGACCCGGGAACCTACTAGAGAGGTATCCCTTGGAACCCCTCACAACTCGCAAGGAGAATGGACTTTCTTGAGGCCACACGAGCTGGTCCCTTAGGTCCCCGTCGTAACTCCAGAGGGACCTGGTTCAACTCAAGAAAAACCAGTAGATTCTAACCTCCGGGCCAGATGAGGCCCTTTTCTGGCATGGCATCTCGAGGGAAATCACACCTCCCCTCTTGGACCTCAAAAGTGTCCTTAACACCCTGGCTGTAACTCAAGATGTTCCCTGAAATACCCGTCTCCGCTTGCGAGGAACACCGAGGGTCCCACCACAACTCAAGAGTCACCCCGCTGTCCCCTCCTCAGCTCGAGATGAGGGTTCCTTTCCCTCATTCCTCCGGAAAGGATTCACGGTGTTCCCCTTCCATCTCAGGCAGAGGCGCTTTCAACGGGAAAGTCGAGAGGCACTCCAGGGGTCGTGCCACCATTCGAAAAGACCCCCAAATGTCTCAGTCCACTCCAGATGAAACTGATTTCCCTGCACTGCCTAAAATGTCACACGGAGTATCAAATCACACCGCGGTGGCACGTGTGACAGCCCTGTGGCACCATGAAGGACAGCCACAGATCTCTGTGTCAACTCGACTGGAAAACTGACACTGCTGCTACAGCTTGGGAGGAAAATGGATGTGCATGTCTCCACTCGAGACGAGGCCTGACTCCCCTGTGGAAACTCCAGAGGAACCCCAAGTTCCATATAAGCACTGGAGAGTAAACCTCAGGTTGTGGCCTCAGCTCCAGAGGAGGTCTTAGTACTTGGAACCTACTGTTGAGGAATCCCTTGGAATCCCTCGCAACTCTCATGGAGAATGGACTTTTTTGAGGACAAACGAGTTGGTCCCTGTCGTAACTCGAGAGGGACCTGCTCCAACTCAAGAAAAACCATGAGATTCTAACCTCCAGTNGGAGGTCTTAGTACTTGGAACCTACTGTTGAGGAATCCCTTGGAATCCCTCGCAACTCTCATGGAGAATGGACTTTTTTGAGGACAAACGAGTTGGTCCCTGTCGTAACTCGAGAGGGACCTGCTCCAACTCAAGAAAAACCATGAGATTCTAACCTCCAGTCCAGATGAGGACCTTTTCTGCTGTGGCATTTCGAGGGAAATCACACCTCCCCTCTTGGACCTCGAAAGGGTCCTTCATACCCTGGCTCTAACTCAAGTAGTTCCCCGACATATCCATCTCCACTCGTGAGGAACCTCGAGGGTCCTGCCACAACTCAAGAGGCGCCCTGCCATCCCCTCCTCAGCTAGAGATGAGGGTTCCTTTCCCTGCTTCCTAGGGAAAGGATTCCCGGTGTTCCCGTTCCATCTCAGGCGGAGGCGCTCTCAACGGAAAAGTCAAGAGGCACTACAGCGGTAGTCCCACCATTCGAAAAGACCCCCAAATTTCTCAATCCACTCCAGATAAACCTGATTTCCCTGCACTGCCATGACTGTCACCCCGAGTATCGACTCACACCACGGTGGCACGTGTGACAACCCTGTGGTACCTCGAAGGAAAGCCAAAGATTCCTGTGTCAACTCGACGGGAGGACTGACACTGCTGCTACAGCTTGGGAGGAAAGCGAACATACATGTCTCCACTCGAGACGGGGCCTGACTCCCTTGTGCACACTCCAGAGGTACCCCAAGATCCATATCAGCACTGGAGAGGAAACCTCAGGTCTGATCTCAGCTCCAGAGGAGGACTTAGGACCTGGTACTGACTTGACAGGGATCTCGAGAGGCCCCTCACATCTCACATGGAGACTGGCCTTTCCTGAGGGCACATGAGC
>SJYA01004220.1:0-26554 GCA_006410615.1 Neotragus moschatus
TAACTCTGTTGTTTTATCAAACGATATTTTTCCTATTCTATTTTAGAAAATGAGCTTAATGCTATCAGTAAAAATAACAGTGTTGCCATTTTTGGTTTTTCTAAAGCAAATGTAGAGGAAAAAACCCCAAAGGCATGTGAGCTCCACCTGGAGCGCACACACACACTTTCTGCAGGACTGTGATGAATGTGCTGATTTGACAGATGAGACACTAATGTATTCAGAGGAAAATATTATTTGCTCATTAAAATTCAGTTTCTGAATTACCAATTGATGCTAACTGTTTACAGCCTGCTGACCTGCAGGCCATAATACAGGAGTGCTGATGAAGATGTGAACAGGGAACAATTTGGCCACTGAAAGGTAATTCTTTTCCCATAGTCTTTTCATACTGAATAGAAAATTAAGAGAAACAGGGGATATGATTTTATTCACAGCCCTGCGTGGATGTACTACAAGAATATATACTTTGAAACAATAGAGAATAGAAACTTCCTAATAAAATTGATTTGTGAATCAAGTCCCAGGGTAACATTTTAAAAAGAACTCATTTGAGAGGCGTTCATAATCATACATTTTAGCATTTAGGAAAAAATTACACATGGAAATTTTAGTTCAGATCTTTTAGCCTTTTTTTTTTTTTTTTAAAAAAAGTCCTCATAGAATCAGTAACTTGCATTTTCCTTTATTGTGATCTCCACATTTTAGCTGCAAAACTGAAGGTCCCTCATTGCCCTGCTTTTGGACCATGGTAGCCAGTGGTGCTCAGGGCACGTGACCCGTGTGCAACCTGCAAACACTCGTAAAGAAAGTAAAAAAGCTTTGTTCATTTATTCCTTTAGTATTTCAGTCATCCATTTGACAATTCAATCCAGCAGTCTGACAAATGCTGAATGTCTACTGCATATCGTCCTGGAGGGCAAAGGATACTTTTGTCTGAGATTTCTAGTGCCAGGGTGGGAGGGTTCCCAGGAGAGACAGCATTTGATTTGTTTTGAAGAATAAACAGCTATGGAGAATCCAGGTGGGAGGAGGGAGGGCGATGTCTTAAGTTCATTGTAAAATGCAGACCCCTTTTGCGGGCTCACGTTGCACTTTGCTGTGCAGTCCACTAGGGAGGGAGTGCAGTTTAGTGTTTGAGCCTCAGGTGCTGCCTGCCCTGCTTCCATGTCAAGGGAGAAGGTAAGTAAAATGAAGAACAGGTTTAGGAAAACAGATGCCGATGTCTTCACTGAAGTGTGTGAAACACACAGACACGCAACCTATCTTTGTTGTCTTTGGAATCTCGAGAAACTTACCAATGGAGAAAGCTAAAACGTAAATCTGCACAACCACCTACGCTTCCTTTCTTTTGCTTTTTGGTGAAGATGGTATTTCAGGTGATGACATGGGCCATTTCAGGGAGTTACCTAGTTTTCCTGGATGTTTCCCTTACATCTAAGAGGTGCACGTGTTATTAAACTTTTGATTATTTTTCTCCAAAAAAAAGTCACAGATGACTTCTGCCCCCTTTGGGTGAGTTTGCCTTCTTAAACTCTCCCTCTGAGGCCAGCGGGAAGGAACATTCGGCGAGATGGAAGCTGTGATGCTGTTCAAGAGAGACCCCACTTGAGGGCAGACTTGCTCCAGGGAGAGGCACCTGTCTTCTCCCCAGCCTCCTGACAACATCTGTCTCAGCCCTGAGGAGAACACTGATGGCCCTTGTACATTTCATCCACTAAGCGCTGTATAAATAGAGTTTCCTAGCATCTCAGGCATCATGGATAGTAATAAACACACACAGCATAACACAATTTTTCTACCAACTCACATTGCTGGAAGGGATCTCCTTATGGCCCCTCTATTTTCCATGAACGAGGCTCATTGAGGTTAAATGACTTTCTGAGCGTCCCCCAGGCGGGAAGTGGTGAGTCAGGCACCGCCAGGTGAGCTGAACCCACAGCAGGGAGGCCCACACCATGCAAACCTGAGCACTGTGCCTCAGGGCTGAGCTCCCAGGAAGTCAGAGCTCCCCAAGCCATACTGGCTGCCATTCAAATTCATGCACAAAACTCAGCTGACTTTTATCCTTGAAGGTACCTAAATCTAGTCCAACCCCTTTATGAAAGGCTTTTCTTCCCCCCTTTTCCATTATGATACATTTATTTCAGGATACTGAATATAGTTCCTTGTGCTAGACAATAGAACTTTACTGCTTATAAAAAGCCTCAAGTAGAAGCATGCATGTATGTTTTAAACATGAAACAACTCACAGGCGGTCCAGGTGGTCCAGGTCTCCCAGGGGGCCCCTCACTGCCCTGCAAAGGGTAGACAGACCAACATCAATGACAGACGTTTCTACCCCAGGTTTATGAGCCAGACATTCTGAAATGGATATGACTTGTCATTTTGTCAGCCTTGCAAAGTCTTATTCAGCTCGGCTTTTTTCTTCACCTGGGGAATTACGAGACCACAGGAAAGCTAAATGTCTTTTCCCACAGGCATTCAGATCTTCAACGTTTGACCCTCAGGGACAAAGCTTATTTTCAGGTGGAGCCAGGCAACCAGGTGATAAGGTCCTGGGCTTTGAGTGCAACTAGGGGAACTCTTCCCACCTTGGGGTGCAGAGCAGACTTCCTGCAAGTGGGGGTGGCTCAGGGACTCGGCTCTCTGGGGCAGACCCTCACCCCATCACCTTCATCTTTGGGGAACCAGAGGGGGCATCCATCTACTTTTAACTAAAGTGGAAAATAACAATCTGAGTTGTGTCTGCAGGGGGAGAAACCTCTCTCACTTCCTAAGTTAATGTCAGGCATGTCCCCTTGAGCAAAGGTGACTGAGGGACAGTGCTATTTAAAGGAAACATTCTATACAATGTAAACAGCCTCAGACATTCTGCTTCCAGGCAAGGCAGACTGAAAACGACATCTGTGAAAAATGAATTCAAGCTGAAATTTGAAACATGGGATTTGACTTATATTTTTATAAAACATAGGCTGGTTATTAGTCCATGGTAAGCAGAGGCACGATACTCCCTTTGTTGTTTTAACCAGTTCTTCCTATAACTACCTTTTTTTTTTTTTTTTTTTTTTTTTTAAGAATAGGCTGTAACAATCTCCTAAGTCTCTTGATTATCAGGGGCAATGGCAAGAAATGGTTAGATGAAGAAGAATCAGAGAGTAAATTCTTACTTATCAGGCTCAAGAATTTTGAAGGATTTTAGTCCATTTTCATAAATTTGATGGTTTTCATTCCAATCTCACCATTTTTTCCAGTAACCAAATAATCATATAAACCTCCTGATTGTGTCTTGATCAATAAAGACCAACTGTCAAGATTTTCTTGCCACATATGGAGGCTGAGTAACAATGAGCGTACTGTATGTTTCTCTCTAAGACAAATCAGGTCCTGCAAGCTGCCGGCAGAGTCCTTCAGAGAATTATGTCATGGTTCTCCTGAACTGCCAAGAGGACAACAAACAAGGAAAAAACATGTGCCTACTGAAAGGACTCTTTTTCTGGCACAATTCTCTTTCTCGACTGTGGCCCAAAGCTCCTCTCTGTGTGGAATTCCCATGAACTTCCAAAGGCAAGTCGCCGACAGAATAATTTCCATCAAGAACCTGGAGAAAAGGCTGGTGGGGTTGGGCAAGCTCCCTGGGATGCGATCAGAGAAAAATGTGTGAGACTGTCTAGAAATACGCACACGGTTGCCTTTCAATTTGGGGGAGGGGGATTCCTCTGCTCCTTGATGCCATCATGCCCACGGTGGGCATTTCGGGGTACGAGCCACTGAAGCGGCTCATGGATTCCTGATTCTTAAATTTCTCGAGTCTGAATAGTTCACGTGACTCAGGGGCTGGTTCTGTCACACTGTGGTGGGCGGTGGTGGGGGGCTTCAGATATTAAATCGGGTACCCTGTGAGCTTCCTCCTGAGTCCTCTCTTTTGCTGCCCTTCCCTGCTGACTCATTGACTGGACTCCCCACGAAGCAAGCTGTGATGGTTCTTTCGAGGACCTCCCCTATGACTCTCAAAGGATGGAACTTCCAGATTTCCTCAGCAAGCGCGTCAGTTACTGGAATCCTGATGCTGAGAGCTGTTGGGAGCCTTGGCACCTGTGGCTAGATGCCCCAGTACTAGCCACCTGCCAGCATCTCGTCAGGAGGTGGCTCTCGCCCTGTCCTTCCACACAGTGGATGCCCAGGACCTTGTATCCAGCCTGGAGCTGGCATGTGGTACCCACATTCTATTCCTCCTTTTCCCTGGGAGCATATCTCTTGTATTCAGACCAATTTCAGGACCTATGTCCTTCCAAGCCCCCTTCCCTGACCCCTGTCCTACTTTGAAGCTTTGCTTGATTTTCCAGACTTTCTCTAAAAGTGGTCTCGCCTTGCATCCACCCCAAACCCCAATTTGGACAGTAAGTGAGATTTTCCCTCTGTACCTTGTCACCCTTTGTTCCCATGGGGCCAGGGTGTCCCGTTCTTCCTAATAAGCCCTGTAAAACACAAAACTAAGTTTGTTACCGAAACAACAAGAAAAGCCAAGCATGTTGGAAGTTGGTTGCTCAAACTGATACATTTTGAAGGTCATTTGATCATAATTAAATCAGTCCTATAAGCGTATATTTCTTCAGGCTGATACTGCAGCTGTATCCTGCTGATAAGCCCTTGGAAGGAAAAAATTTGTATCTGTGGTCGCTTTTTCACCTTGGCCAACCACATTTAATGACCTTAATTGGAACCTTTTAATACATTTAAAAATTTAGCCTTGCTGTTTAAATGGCAATTTACATAACATTATGCCTTCCTAAATGAGCTATAATTTTGGTAGTGATCAACATTTTAATACTTCATAGAGCAGAATTAACAAGGTGCATATTGAGTTATGCGATCTGCATTTTACCAATGGAAAATAAAATTTAATTTAAAATCTTCTTTAAGAACAGTTAGCTACAATTTCCATGATTCCTTTCACAACTTTTGCTCTTAACTTTTAATTTTAGCCTACAATTTAGACTCAGGTTTGTTCAATATAACTGGTGAAAGCATAAACGGTAAAATTTTCATTATGGCAAATCGATGATTCAAAATATTGAGGAACATGATTCCATTCCTACATACCATGTGCACAGGAATTCTAAGGAGAGGAGAATTGCAAAAATTGAGGCATGAATAGGATTGCTAGATTTAACAAATAAAAATACAATATGTGGGACAAACATGCTATGAAACTTTATTTATATGAAATTAAAATTTAACCTTACATCCAGTATTTTAACCAGCAACCCTAGTTTTGCACTCTGCTTTAAGGAGAGATTGGGTTTAACAGGCAGGAAAAGAAAAAAGATTTCTGTTTTAAGAAAACAGGATACCTAAAGACACAAAGAATGCAATACTGTGTTTGAGGGACAGTGAGAAAAGGTGCCAACTAAAGCAGAGCATATTTTAATTCATAAATTTGAGTAAAATGAAATTGAATCTGATAATCCCTGATCCAGTTTTCTTTCCATCTAGAGAATGAATTCTTAGTTTATGGTGCTTAACATGTCAGGTGTAACCATCTGAGTATCCCAAAGGTCAACGCCAAAAAATTATAACTAAAAGAGATAATGTTCTCTTCTGTATCCGACTTCTATTCAAATGGACTTGCTTAATCACAGACAAGTCTCCACAACCCCTAGGAGCTTCACGTAACACTAACAAAAATCCGAGACGTCAGATGCGACTTTTCCAGGCAATGCTTGAAAAATTTACATGGAGGAACATTAGTTCACTTGTCATCATCTCAGCAGACACGAGCTGTGAGTGAAACAGTTTAGCAAATACTTACAGGCGGTCCTGTGGGGCCAGGAATACCTGGAAGGCCTGGAATTCCTTGAAGACCCTAGAAGAGATAGTTCCTACCATAAAATCTGTTGTATCACTGGAAACAAAGCATTTTAGTTCCGCAAATATTTTGACTATTGAAAACAAAACATCTATGTTGGCTAATCAAGAAACAAGGTATTTGTCATGTGCAAAGACCCACTTTCTAAGAATGAGGGTGTTGAGCTAAAATGCTGTGGCATGCATGGCATTTGTAATGAACATAATTTAATGTGTTTGGTGATTCATAGAATATTTTTGATCTCACATTTTACATATCCTCAGAATCATCAATAGCATCTTTGAGAAGCTGGCACTGCTAAAGCATGAAAATACGAATTTCGGAGGAGCAGAATGCCATCAAAGAAATACATGATTAAACGAACGCTTCATTCAACTAGTGGACCAACGGAATCTGCGTTATGATATAATATTTAGTTTAGCTGGACAGTTCATTTTAAGAAATTTGGCTGATCAATGAATTTAAATTTGGAATCCCTTAGTGGCTTAAACATAAAACTGAACACAAAGCCTCTCTTGCTCTGTCTTAGATTTGTAGCATCATGCTAGTTACACTGATACATTTATATATTCAAGGAAGAATTGCTAAGATTAACTGATAATTTATGTAATTAATTTGTTCCTTTATCAGATATGTCAGCAACAGAATATTAAATTTAAATAAGCTCATAATATGAACTATTTCACAACTATTAAAATCATGTTTCAAAAGCTATTGAATAGTATAGAAAAAGGGAAAGTTACAAAATGTTACATGGGGTAAGATCCAAAGTATTAAAAAAAAATAGAAATGCAGTTCCTGAGAGATGAGACGGATGGAGGCTCATAATGTCTTATATGGAAACTATATCAGATGTGCTTCAGAGTACTGAATTTTCAGATTTGTTTTAAAGGAAACACATGTGCTTATACTGGTATTACATAATACTCCCAGTGGCATCTAAGGCAGCACCCACTAATGAACATACAAATATTTCTATTGCAAAACACATGACATTTTCACCAAATGGGATACATAGATTGGTTCCATTTCACATCAGGTCAGATTTTTCTGCCGAAGAAATTTAATCCAAACTTGGGAAAAATTTCTCAGGTTTTCAGAGGCATTTGAGTTTTGGAATTGTGGATCCGAGATTATGGACCACAATAGGACTTTTACCAACAGTCTGAGAAGCACAAATTGGAGTAACTTTTACTCTTTTTAGTGTTTTTGTATATGTCTCAGATCTTCCGTAAGAAACTCAGATGACTTCTTTGATGAGAAAAATATACTATAAAATACCCATTTATTATCTCAGATAACCATAGGATGTATCGAGTTCTATTTTGAATGGTTCCACTTAAGCTTTTTTTTTTTTTTTTTTGAGATCTCTATCTCATATTTGATCATCCTTCAACAAAGAAAGGGCTTCCCTCATAGCTCAGTTGGTAAATCATCTGCCTGCAATGCAGGAGACCTAGGTTCAACTTCTGGGTCGGGAAGATCCCCTGGAGAAGGAAATGGCAACCCACTCCAGTATTCTTGCCTGGAGAATCCCATGGACAGAGGAGCCTGACAGGCTACAGTCCATGGGATCACAAGAGTTGGACATGACTTGGCGACTTAAACCACCACCACCACCATTTTTTCAGGGCTCAATTTTCTTTACTAAATAATCTTTTTTATAGTGCCAAATCATTCATTGTTACCATAAGTTCCCTTACCTTTTACTGTGCTGAAATACACATGTGGTATTGTAAATATCAGATACATTTTTAAATATCAGATACATATTTACATTGTAAATATCAGATAAAGTGACAGGGTAGAATTGTTACATAGTAAATTGCTACATAGCTATTTATGGGAGCCCTACAGGAGCAGGGCCCCATGGGGTCAGAGTTCACTGCACGAATTGGATCAAGGATCAAGCTCTATGGAATATGTCCATCTAGTGCTTAATGGGATCATACATTCCTTCAGGTTCTTCATGTGATAGGAGGTGAAGAAATGCTGGAAAAAAAGAAGCAGCACTTCTTGGGAGTGCTGAAATGCCTCCTGCAATAAGAGTCTTGGGTAAAAGCTTATGCACACTTGTGTTAAAGAATGTGGATCTAAATTTTCTTCAAGATGGGTTCGTCCTCACTGGCAATGCTGTGTGTGTGTGTGTGCGCGTGCGCACACGTGTATGCGTCAGCGGGTGGTACACATTAGCATGCTGTTTTGATTCTTTTTATTCCCCCACTATTAACTTGTCTATAGGGTTATAAGTGAAAAAGAAAAAAAAAACTTCTTTTGGAAATGGACCTCTAAGTATCTAGAGATTATAAATGGTATACCACAAATTGCTTTATCTCAAAATAGCCACATTTCCATAAAATTCTCTCTATATGTACATGTATAAGATATGTATGTTCTCATGTATTCTTCTTTCTGCTACTTTTAGTCTCAAGACTGAATCAGTCTAGAGATGCTGAGTCTTTAGGTAGTCTAATTTATAAGCTTGGGACTCATTAACCTTTGATGACCACATTAAACTTTAAAATAAACCTCAGTCCATAAATAAAAAAATCGTTCTCAGCAGTCTTTCTCTGAACAAGCTGAAATCCTGTACTAAGGGTAAAAGTTACTGTGGATGTATAAAGGGCAAGAAGATAATTTTAGAAGACAAGAGCGTCATTAAAGAAGACAAATACATATTAAAGAGTAGGGCAGTCGATTTAGCATATTGTACCAAACTAAAACACAAATTAAAGTCTATTGCATAGATAGTCAAGTATCATTAGGACTACATTCTTTCCCTGTTCTGATATTTTGATTTTACCATTCATAGCTCAGTTGCTATCAAACATATTTATTTTTCCACTGCTGCAATTTATGGTGGAAGATATTCTGCAAGTCCCACTTATTGATTATTGTTCTAAACTACTGTAAAAATGACCTGCATTCCAAGCAAGAATCCCCTCTGACTGTAAGAGGTGGGTCTGTGTCCTATCAGCATCTGCTAGTTTGTTACCTTGAGCTGTGACGGGGCATCTGTAACAACTGGACAGAGGGCAATGTCCCTTTTGTTAAAGCAATAACAACAGGAAACTTTTCTCTTTAAGTTTCCAAATGGACTGTGATCATTATTAAATAATAATTGGGAATTCCTTAAAGAGAGAGTGTGATATCATTCTATATCTTTTCCAGTAAGGGTAGGACAGGCATCTTAGATCTTGTATACTTAGATATTGGTGCTGGTGGTTTAGTTGCTAAGTCATGTCCAACTCTTGCGACCCCCATGGACTGTTATGTGTGTATTAAAATAGGATAATTTCTTGGCCAGTTGGCAATATATATGTTCTTGGGCAAAGTTTCATTCACTTAAACAAATCAACAAAGGTCGGGATTTGGAGCTCATATACACTCATGGCTGATTCATGTCAATGTATGGCAAAACCAATACAGTATTGTAAATCAAAACAAACTAAGAAATAAAAATTAAAAAAACAATTTCAGGGAGTATCTGAGTCCAAGAAGACAAGACAATATTCAGTATTTCCCATCTGTCAGAGAGGGACAAACTGCATTGACCCACACCTCCCAAAAGGCCCAACTGAGTTGCATATTATTTCAGGTGTATTCATACTTTTCATGTGATGTGAAGAAACAATGAAAAACAATATCCTTATGAACTAGCTGGAACTGAATGCCTAAGAGTCTTGGGCAACATCTGTGTACCCTGTGTTAAAGAAATCCACAAGTTGTACTTAAGGAAAAGCACCCTAAAATAGTGGAGGAATTAAGCAGGGGTTCAGTTCAGTGCAGAATCAATAAAAGTTAACTTCTAATAAATTTAATTTAGAGTCACTTATAAAAAAACCCAAATTCCAATTATTTCCTGATCTTTTTGCTATTACCTTCTCAATTGCCTTTAAAACCTACTTCTTGAACCTAGGCAGTTAAAAGCTGTTAGACTATTAGCATCAGATACTGTGCTTGTACTTTAGTGCAACTTTCTGTGGAGCGTGAAGATGCAAAAGCTCAATAACTCTTCCTTATTTTGAAAATAAAATGCCTTTACTCTTTTATTTATGGATGAAAATAAATGTCGTATTTCTTTGGTCTTCAATTTTTAACTTGGAAAAAAAGAAGCCACTCCTTACTGTTCTCTTGAATAGAATCAACATTAATTAAAAACAATAACACGGTAATTTATAACGTGAAATATATAACTCCAACTCAAAAATAGATCTACTTTATATTGTCATGATTTTCTACACTAACATCAAGGTTAATATATGCCAGATGGCTTACTTACTTTCATTAAGAATTATTAGTATCAAAACCGTTTAAACTAACAACAATTCATCATCCTAATTGGTTTTTCTAAGAGTTAATGTGAATTATGTAGGAAAGAATGCTATCCTGAGATCGGCATGGCTGAGAGTCAGAAAATTATATCACCATCTCAAAAGCACATTTGACTTTGAACCTTAGTGGGAGGGTGAGCGGATGATTAAAGCAGTCCAGGCAGACCCTTTTGATATGTATGTGTGTGTGTGTGTGTGTGTGTGTGTGTGTGTGTGTATGTTTTCCTCCCAAGAGTTTGAAAGTTGAGCAGAGATACAGACAAACCAAGGTCATTGAAATTGAGTCATGTTACGGCCAAGAACCAGGAAGCTCTATTGAGCTCTGGAGCTGCCCTTAGCCCTAGGCTGGTTGCTAACTAGCCCTTCAATTCTATGAGCTCCTTTAGGACTCTTTTCAGTAAATTTCCTATTTTCCCTTGCTTTTGTCTTGAGAGAGGTAGAATTTTTACCTCTTGCATGAAAACACATCAATTAACTGATATGTTAACTTTGTGCTTAAATTTCCTTGTCCCCAAAACTGGATCACTGACAACAAACATCAACGTATTATTTAAAATGTGCTAACATTTGGGAAAAAACACTGTTTTTGTTTTTATTTGTTTAGCATCAGACATGAGCTATAGGGAAACTGATGTCCTTTTGTTGTGTCCTGTGTATGAAGGCTCAGCAGAGCATTCCATGGTCAGAGGAGTCTGTTACCTCGTCTCCTTTCTCCCCAGGCACGCCAGGGTAGCCCCGCTCGCCTTTGCTCCCCTAGAAAGACAAGACAGTTAGTATGCTCAGTCATTTTGTCATCTTTGGAAAAATGAAAATATCCTTCTAAGGACACTTGGGCCTGTTGTTTGGACAGAATTGGGAAACAAATAAATGACGTGCAGATGGCTTTTCCAAGATATTTTTAGAAAAGGTACTGTATTTTTAAATGGATTTTTTTTTTTCTTTTACCCCAAACTGAAGGTTGCACAGAAGAGAGATTTCCCTACCTTTGGTCCCTCTCTGCCTGGGATTCCTGGAGGACCCCTTGGCCCTAGATCACCCTAGAGGACAGAGCAGTCGCAGGTAAGCGAAGGCACCATGGGGGACTTCCAGGGTCCCCTGGTCCACACTCAAGCCTCGCCTTCTTACCTTCCGGGCTGCAGAATCAAACTTTCCGGGCTCACCAGCACCTGCTTCTTCTCCTTTGTTGCTTTTTAGCCCAGGGACACTGGCTTGGCAGTTGCCACAGAAATTCTAATGAGGATAGAGATAAGATCACTTAGAGAGTCATCAAAGTAATGTATAAAAGTGAGCTCTGACTGGATTTGAACTTCTATCTGAACCTTTGTGAGAGCTGAATGACAGCCACTGCTATGTCACTCTACAATTTAAGCGGTTAGAATGACTACTTTTGGGGGAGGCAAAAACTATCCTAAAAGATAAACTCAGTGCACTCCCCTCGTTGTCCAGTGGTTAAGACTCCATGCTGGCAATGCAGGGGACACAGGTTTGATACCTGGTCGGGGAACTAAGATCCCACCTGTCTCATGGTGTGGCCAAAAAATAAAAAAGATAAACTCATAATTCAAGGACATAGAGTTCCAAATGCTTAGCAGCATGTTAAAAAAGAGGTGGCGATAAAGTTTGGAGTAATCAGCAAGATCACAGAGCTCATACAACCAAGAGCATAAATCCTTAAAAAAGAGAGAAAAAAAGAGAAAGCTGCGAAGAAAGGATTTTTCCTTCTGAGAGCCCAATCAGTTGGAAACCTATACACAGCTTTCTAACATTTTGTTAGTTGAAGCACTCATGTGGGAAGTAATTACTTGAGTGACTTGGACTTGACTTCTAAGTCAAATCCAAGTGGAGATAGGGAATCTAAGTGGAATTGCCTTTCCATCCCCTTCTCTGTAATCTTTAGCTGATCTGGAAAGGCTTGAATTTAGGTGTCTGAGCTCACAAGATAAACTTCTTATCATGTAAAGCTCTACAGAGGCTTATTTTTAAATATATTGTTATAAACATATGATCAGGAAAGGCATAAAATAGGGACCACTCAGTGGGGGAGCTTTTCAATTTAACAACTGACCAAAGGTAGGACAATAGAAGTCTCTATTCTTTTATCCTTTTAACCAAGTGGAAAAATCTTTAAACATGAAGTGGGAACTGAAATTTGCCATTGATGGGAAATTGACAAGAAAGCCTATATTATTCAAGTTCAATATTTTGACCCAGTGTATATGAGGACAAGTTTGGTTTCCAAACATATGCTCCATGGAAGACTAATTTTGTCTGGTATTGAAAACGTTCTGAGGCTATTTGACTAAAAAATGCTGGGTTAGAACAATTCTATTTATGGTGGTCCTTCTTAGTGCTGGAAAACATTGGAAGGAGCTGGAGTGTGCAGTTTCCCAAACCAATTTGACCACCAGGATCATTTCATTTAGCTAATGTGCTGGTAAGGAGTTAAGAAACACATACCTAATTGTAGGACGACAACTATTAAATCTGAAAATCTATGAAGGTAGCAAGATGCTTAAGGACTTAGGAGAACCAAAAAGCTTTCCCTGTTTCAGAAAGTATAAAGAAGGTGAATTACTGTATCTGTAGACTTTGGAAATAATTAGTAACATTTTAGAATGGATTATTCAATTGATTTTTTAAAAACTGAAGTATAGTTGATTTCCAATGCAGTGTTAATTTCAGGTACATGACAAAGTGATTCAGTAAAATGTAGATATATAGCTTTTCAGATTCTTTCCCACTATGCTGATGCTGCTAAGTCGCTCCAGTCGTGTCCAGCTCTGTGCGACCCCATAGACGGCAGCCCACCAGGCTCCTCTGTCCCTGGGATTCTCCAGGCAAGAATCCTGGAGTGGGTTGCCATTTCCTTCTCCAATGCATGCATGTATGCTAAGTTGCTTCAGTCGTGTCCGACTCTGTGCAACCTGGTGGATAGCAGCCCACCAGGCTCCTCTGTCCACAGGATTCTCCAGGCAAGAACCCTGGAGTGGTTGCCTTTTCCTTCTCCAGGGCTAAATACTAGGAATATAAAAGAAATCACACCTATATACATGTTGCCCATGTGAAAGTGAAAGTCACTCAGTCATGTCCAGCTCTTTGCAACTCCATGGACTATACAGTCCGTGGAATTCTCCAGGCCAAACTGGAGTGGGTAGCCTTTCCCTCCCCCAGGGGATTGAACCAACCCAGGGATCGAACCCAGGTCTCCTGCATTGCAGGTGGATCCTTTACTAGCTGAGCCAGCAGGGAAGCCCTGTATCCCATGCGTGTGTGTATATAAATATACTGTCCATTCATACATTGACAGACACTGTGCATGAAGTTAAGTGGAATGTAAAGGGTTCAGTCTTAGCCTTCCACAAAGCAGCAGGCAAATGCATCCCCTACATATGTTCCCTTATCACCCTCCCCCATCTGTTTTACAAATAAAATAAAGGGAAGTATTACAGAAAAAAAAACGGCACTGAGATTAATTCCCTAGGAGGTGGATAATAGGTAGAGATGCTTTTTATTTAGTAGAGTCACAGGCGTTGGGGTAATTGTCAGCTTTGGAATTTTGTAACGCACTTTGTAAAATCCCATGACATAAAACTCAGCCTTCAAACTAGCTCTTTCTTGAGCAGCTTTTCCTTCTGGACTGGCCAGGGCAGATCCTGTGAGGAGGACTGGGTTTCACAGTGGAAAGCCCAGGGGGTGGTGACCACCATTAAGGGAAAGCTCACTCCAGGGGGAAAATGGTCTGCTCAGGGTGTTAATGGCGCTCTTCTCTAACAGCTCACCTCAGAACAACTACCCACTCCTCCCTGCTCCCCGGCCCCCCACCCCTCCAGTCCCAATATGAGAGGCCAGTAAAGAAGAGAGTCAGGGGATTAGTACCAATGGCACAAGATACAGATTGGATCCATGTTCCTTTTTCTGTCTGAAAGACGCTCTACCATTAAAAACAAAAAATGGAATTTTAGTTCAGGCTAACTCAACCTCTGGTAAAGATTTCCTTTCTGATTTTTTTCTGGAAATTAGCACACAATTTCTTACACGGCAACAGAATACCTTGAACAAGGCCCCGATGTCTCCCAAGAGAGGAAGTGCAATCTGTGGATAAAGAGAAAAAACCAAATACAGGTATTTAGACATATACTGGCACTTATAATACAAACATACAACAAATGTAGATATTTTCCCTCAAAATGCTGAGCAGCTGAGATTTCTCCTCATAAAGCTTCTAAGAGCCTTGCATTGCCATCACAATGGTTGGCTGACATGAGGCTTCCTATTCAGAAGCAAATATAAGACACTAACAGAGTTCATATCCATTTTTGAGAAATAGAGAAATATCATTTCTTTACCATGAACATGGAAACACACACACGTCATCGTTTCAATTCTGAGTGATGCCCGGCAACCATCATGCAACCTTAACATATTATTGGTTGTAATTTATACATAAAGACAAATCATTTGTTAAAAGGAAACCATTCCTCTGCCAAGCAAATCATCAGGTTGTTGAGAAATATGGAAAGTATAGGACGTTTGCCTTAGAGCTATTCCTCATTGAGTTCAGAAGAGCCAATAGGTGGCTTAAGTAATAGGCGAAATAGATATTGGGAGATTCAGGCAGAGTCTCCCTCGTGTCTTAAAATGTCCTTTCAGAGAGACACCACAAATTCCAGTAATGCTTTAGACTCCCATACAATACACACATGATTCACTACACTGGGGAGTTAAAGGCCAAAATACCTTGCTGCACATAGCTTACGAAGGCATGTAAGGCCTGCATAGTGTGAGAAGCAGAAGGATTTGTGAGACTTAGAACTGAGAGGCTAGATTTGGATTTTATTATACAAAATTCTTAATACGATGTCATGTACCATATGGCTTCTTAAATCATAAGCACCGATTCTGAGGCTATTTAAAGGGATTTCACTGTCACTCAAAGCAAAGTTTAACCTGAAATAAAACTTTGGACACACATTTAGTGCCTAAACCCATTTTGAAAGAGCCTACTCAAGGCAGTTTTGTAATTTAATCATTTCAGCATTTTTAAAGCCACAGAATCAATAGATATGTACCATATTGTGGGAAACTTACCCGCAAACATTCATTTAGAAAAATGAAATTCATTTAGCCACTAGCATTAGAAAGAACAGAATCGGTGGCTGTGTATTTTAACTCAGTTTTCCACGAGATTGAGACATTATATGCCAAGGTTCAACTTGAGGCAAAATTGTACAGCTGAATTATGCCCTCAGGAAATAAGTATTCACCACCCACACAAGAATGCTGATGTAGCTTGAATTTTTTTCCCCTTTAGAAAATAATAGGGATAAACAAAATCACCAAGCAGTCACTGAGCATTCTAATTGGTTTGGACAGCAAAACTTGCTTGGTCGGCTGTTTGGCTTCTGGGTGCATTAAAGATACATAAATCAGGCACAGTCTGTCAACATACCGGGTCACCTGGGGGACCTGGCAGACCTGGCTTTCCATCCCTCCCTGGAGCTCCCTGAAAACAGAAATATCATGTTCAAACCTTTGCACCTTGGAACAAGAGCAGATTAAAACAGGTTGGGGGAGAGGGGAGGCAGGTAAAAACTGTTCTTACATCATTCCCTGGTGTCCCTGGAGTTCCTGGCAACCCAGGGAGACCTCGAGGACCCTGCAAAAGGGGGAAAATAGTTACTTACAAGGACAGTCCTTTAGTAATTTCCCCCCAGGTCAGCAAAGTGGATTTGCGGTGCCAAATAGCTTGGTTAAGTAGCTTACCTGAATCCCTGGCTCTCCAGCTGGTCCTTGGGAGCCCTGAGTAGAAGGAGAGTCAGTGATCATAATTCTGCTGGGAATGTCCATAAATTATCCACAAGGGATAGAGGAGCAAATACTGTCATGTACTTAGTGGAGCAGCGGGGCTCGCCACCACACACAACCCTGAAAACTCTCTGCAAAGTTGGCTAAGAGTCCTGGGTGGCAGGTAGACCCCTGATCAAATGCAGTGCTGGAGGGACCACCACGACTGCGCTTGGATGCCTGGGACATTCGCCTTGGCCCGGCCATCCTGCACACTCATGAGTGTACAAACGCCACACCCGAGTTCTGTCTGTCAGACACTGATTGCCCACAGGGTAACCAGCTCCGGCTTCCTTCCTTCCTGCTTCTTACTGTGAGTCCTTTCTCTCAAGAAATTGTCAGGACCAGTTTTCAGTGATAGGAGTAGGAAATAAAACTTCAATCAATCATTCTTTTCTGTGTTAGAAAACTGGAATTTGGGGGAAGCTAAAATGGGCTAGGAGATCTGATGACAGATCCTTCCCTACTGCATGACTGTGGGCCTCTGGCTGAGGAAGTGCTGACTACCTGGGTAAGCAACGAGCTGGGGTCCCAGTACCTGACTTCACTACCTGCTTGCTGCCTTCTGTCTTCTTACTTTGAAATAAATATTCATATTGTCAAAGCTACCTTTTTGCTTCTTTGCTATTTATTCTGTGTGTTTAAGTTATTTTTGGTTTGTTGGTTTATTATTTTTTCTTGCTTTAACCTCCTTCACTCCCCTAATAATTTCCTAAACTACTTTTTTACTGTGTTTAGCCTCCCATCTCCACTGGTCTTTACCTTCTCTCCCTGGAAAGTCAAACAGCAGTCAAACACAGTACAACCATTCACTATTTGCATCTTCTTTTACCTATCAGGATAATTTTATTTCAAGACCAATCCCCAAATTAATGTCATTAGAATAACCATTTATCTCACTTTTCTTGTGCAAAAATCTGTTAGTTTTTTCATAGTAAATATAAAGTTTTAACTCTTACTGCTATTTAGTCCACAAGCATACATACAATGGTCATTATTATCCTTATGGCTATTATTTGTCTTAATTATCACAAACAATTTTTATTACCTCTTCTCTAAGATAATACATAGAGGTTTTTGATATCTCATTTATATGCACTCCATTAAAATTAAGTTTTCATTTTATTCTAATTGAAAACAGACAGTAATATAGAATAACCTAATATTGGGGTGCCAGGAGCCAGCGTGAGGAATCCTACTCGTGGCAAAGGTCATGAGGAAGGAAGCCTGACATATGCAAAGGCGTGATCTGGCTTCACGGGTTCCCCCTGGATTTTCCTGAGCATCTACCCCCCCAAACCAGAGTCTGCCTGCCTTATTGTACTGTGCTTTCCACTCTTCTGACATTAATAGGGGCTATCCCTGACCACTCTTCTCTGGAAAAAGTTAACTTAGAGCTCCAGCCGGTCTCCTGCATATGAAAGGAATGTTTCAGCTCAAATCCCTCTGATGGCGCTCTAACTTGCCTGATAGGTTCCCCTGGACTTTTACAACTTGTGATTGTTTATAGCCCCCAACTGTGAGAGGCACAAAGCTTAAAGCATCTTAAAGATATAGAGTCTTTTCTAAAGAGCTAAAAATTACATTGGTGATGGGTTTCACTGTTAAGTTAATGTTTGCTGCCAGGCCTCCATATTCTTTATCTTTTAGGCACCTGAAGGATATTAATCAGTGTAACTGGGATATAGGAAAAAGAATATAGTAGTTTTGATGTTAGCAACACTAGACTTTTGAGTTAAGGAACTTTCTCTTTGTTATAAATCACTGTACTCCTCTTTCTTGGTTATAAATTGTTGTGTCCTTGCTATGTAAGAATGTAACTTTATTTAGTGCTTTCTGAGAGTGGCACCAGATTTTGGAAAAGAACAACACTATTAAGGCAAATACGTTTTCTGGTTGACAGACTCTTATCAGAAAAGGGCCGTAAAATGTTAATTGGCCTTCTGGCCAGAAAATGATGTAAATCACCTAAGACTTGTGTATACAGCTGGGTATGCAGAGAGAAAGCCTGGTCTCGATAAGAGTCAGGGCTGCTGACACTGCATAATTTTGTATTATCCATTGATCTCTATGTACAACCAAAAGTATAAAAAGCCTTTCCGGACAATAAAGGATGGGCCAGTCACTGGAAAATCTCTCTCTCTCTCCCTCCCTCTCCTTTTCAGGCTGAATTCCCATCTGGGGCGTGGAGGCTCGCCATGTCTACTTATTTGCCCTGGCTTCTAAGACCCACGCTAGAGGGAGCCCAAGGCGGGGCACCCTCCGCTATTCAAGCGGGCGCTGGTGGCCTAACGTAGATGGTGCAAACCTCTTGTCTTGAGGTTTTATTAGTTTTCCACGTGAACCAAGTTATTCAGCCTCTTTTCTCCACTANGCCTTCTGGCCAGAAAATGATGTAAATCACCTAAGACTTGTGTATACAGCTGGGTATGCAGAGAGAAAGCCTGGTCTCGATAAGAGTCAGGGCTGCTGACACTGCATAATTTTGTATTATCCATTGATCTCTATGTACAACCAAAAGTATAAAAAGCCTTTCCGGACAATAAAGGATGGGCCAGTCACTGGAAAATCTCTCTCTCTCTCCCTCCCTCTCCTTTTCAGGCTGAATTCCCATCTGGGGCGTGGAGGCTCGCCATGTCTACTTATTTGCCCTGGCTTCTAAGACCCACGCTAGAGGGAGCCCAAGGCGGGGCACCCTCCGCTATTCAAGCGGGCGCTGGTGGCCTAACGTAGATGGTGCAAACCTCTTGTCTTGAGGTTTTATTAGTTTTCCACGTGAACCAAGTTATTCAGCCTCTTTTCTCCACTAACTTTCCCACTATACTATTTCTTCTTAATCTCTTTTTATATTTCTAAATAAGTAAGTATTTCCTTGCTGATTCGATCTCCCCTTCAAATTACCCTGGATCCACAGAGGCTGGATCCCGGCATTGGGGCATTTGCATAATCTTGTAAACGTGAGTTTGTACTTTTTAATATATAGAATGGAGGAATAAAGGGTTAAGTCCACGTTTTCTAATTTGAAAAAATCAGTGTATGTGTGATTAGCATCTGTAAGTCAATAAACAGTGGCTACCTTCTGTGTTAGGATGCAACTGCAAGGCCCATTAATTCATGCACTCTGACTAGCATTTTTTTTGTATTTCTTCCTCTGACCATTTCATTCTTTTCTATTATTCATATATGTCACAAGATCTTATTTCACAATAGCAGGTCAACCGGGTTTCAGGAACTTGACTGAATTTCACTTACAGTTCGGCCAGGAATTCCTATCCCTGGGGGCCCTATGTCACCCGGCGAGCCTTGGACACCTGGCAGTCCTCTTTCGCCCTGTGCAATGAGATGCTTCTATTAGTGAGAGGTTCGAGGGACATGAATTTTCTAGGCACATTTTGCAAATTATTAATTCTTTAAAAATTATCTTTGATATTTTACCTTTGGCCCTCGTGGACCAGGTGCCCCAGGACTTCCATCTAATCCCTAAAAAAGAAAAGAAAATCAGGTTAATATATTTTCTCTTTCTAAAAAGTTTACTTACACCTAAGAAGTTATAACTCAAAAATATTTCATTGCTCCTCATCTTTTTTGCATAAACTGTTTTCTGTAAAAGAATAAGGAACAAGGAATACAAATTTTACTAGTTTATAAATTTTGCATAGTTACTTGAAAATATAAAATGTTTTCATCTTTAAAATGAGGCATCTGCTATTGAGAACTGTTTATTATTATTATATAAAAGGTCACAGGAGATGAAGAAAAAAAGGCATTTGAAATAAGCATATGGTTTAGATTTTCCATAAAATGTCCTGGGATTAGCCCAAGCCACAAGGACTTTTTTTTTTAATAGATGACTGCCTATGGCCACATATGCAGAGCCTCTAGAAGGGAAATTTCAAGCAGTTTGTTTAAGACTGTCCAAGGAAGATTCATGTTTTAAAACTAGTATACTTTACTATGCTTCTTTGATCCCTAAAGAAGATCCAGGGGGTGAGGTGGGGCTATAAATCTTCCAAAATTGTATGTAAAATGGTATGTGTACTGTCTTCAGAAGAGAGGCCTTTGTATCAAATTTCCAAAAAGATTAGACCTCTGATCTAAAGAATAAGATGAATGCTTCTTTTTTCTGCAGACCTAAACTTATTCCTATACCTGTGATCAGAAACAGGGAGTACACAGTTATTCATCAACTTTCAAAGGAAATATCAGCAAAAGGGTTACTACTTACTGGTTCCCCTGGCAGGCTTTTTCCTGGAGGACCAGCCTCACCTTTTGGACCTGGAAGTCCAGGAGGGCCTGTAATCCCACCTGGGTCTCCCTGAGGAAACAAGGTAAGATTCTCACTTCACAGCTCAGGTTCATGGTGGGTGGTGTGGCAGCAACCATACTTGAAATTGTCATCACAGTCAGTCACACTGCGTTCTCTCATTCACTCATTTCATAGTGTATACTGAGCGCCCGATCCACACAGACACTGTCCTCTTAAGTGCACTTGGATCTTGGTGAGAGCTATGTTAGAATAAGTTTACGGTCTCCTAAAATGTATGTAAGTGGATAGACAGATGCACCAAAGGGAAAATCTATTCTTCATATAATTTTTACCTTTTAAGTTATTCTCAAGTAATGGTTCAATATGAATATACTATTTCCTTGTAGACATCAAGAAACACGTCATGAGAGTGAGACTTCTTAGGTCTAAACCTGTGCTGTCTATAACTATAGCTGAGCATGAAACAGACTTTTCAAATTCTGAGATCTTCATCTCCAAAGCGGTTCATTTTGTCACATTGTGTTTCAGTGCCAGCACCCGGCTGCCACAGTGAGCAGCTCCAGAGAAGCCATTCCTGCACAGTCCATGTGAACATCTATCCCCTGTGCAACCTCAGCTGCCATGTCCGGTCCTTTCACTCCTCCAAAGCCCTTGTGAGCCTGTCTCATACTCATCCTCAGCTACTTAACATACAGAGTGAGTGAAACAGAAGCGATACCTTTTCTCCTTTAATGCCTTGTTTGCCTGGGATACCGTGTTCTCCTGGTAACCCCTAGAAAATTCAGAATGAAAGGGCAAGATATGTGAGAACATTTCTTATTGTAAAAACATTTCTATCTCTGAGTCTTTGTCAGGAGAACTAAATTTTAACATATGGGAATGTGCTGATTTTGGTCTCCTGGAGAGAGAAAAACATTAATGAAAGTATGTGGCTAATTGTTTCAAGTGAGGAAACCTGTATGTAATGGAAAAAAAAAAAAAAAAGGGGGGAGAACTGAACCAAATGCCCATGCATATTACTGCCCCAAATGGGATAAACAGAAAATATACTTAGATTGTGACTTGGCAACTGAGGCATTTTCTCTTTATTTTGTCCTCTTTTTTAGCCTAGTCCCTATCATGTAACCTCATTGTTTACATATCCTGTGGTTCCACCTGTGCCACTAGCATTTTGTTCTTTTTTTTGTAAGTCCTCTCCTTTAGGCTCACCTGCAATGGTTCACTAAATGGCTTGGGGGATGCAACAAAAAGTTTTGCTCCATGAACTGAATGTTCAAAGTACCAAATGACCAAATGTGCTGAAGGATGAACCTTGGAGGCTCAGCCTGGGAGCACTGATAGTAGAGCAAGGTGTCAAGGGGATGCTCCCAAAATGATGGGAAAGGAGAGATTCTAACAGTTTCATGGAGTATAATCAAATTGCCAGACAGAGGTCAGTGTCCAAGAAGCATTTTCCTTGTTTTGCTCAAGTGAGGACTGACGGAGAGGTTTTGACTCCAAAGATGTTAGAAGGCCAGGGAATTTGTCCAAGGTACACAAAGCTGACATCAGAGAAAGAATAGAAAAGTGAATTTACTCAATCAAAAAAATAGCAGAGTACACATTCTTATTCTTTACAGGTGCACAAGGAACGTTCTCCAGCTAAATCACATGCTAGGCCACAAAACAAGTCTAAATAAATATAAGAGAGGAGAAATTGTATCAAACATTGTTTCTAACCAAAATGGTATGAAATTAGAAATTAATTACAGGAATAAAAATGGGATAAACATAAAAACATGGAGACTAACCAACATGCTATAAAAAACCAGTATGAAAATGAAGAAATCAAAAGGAAATCAGAAAACACATCAAGACAAATAAGAATGGAAACAGTACATTCCCAAATCTACAGGGTACAGCAAAAGCAGTTCTAAGAGGAAAGCTTGTAGTGATACAAGCCTAACTTGAGAAACAAGAAAAATATCTCAGATAAAAAACTGAACCTACCAACTGAAGGAATTAGAAAAAAGAAGAATAAGTGAAGCCAAAAGTCTGCAGAAGGAAATAACAAAGATCAGAGAGGAAATAATCGAAATAAAGACCAAAAAAACCCCCACCAAACAATAAAAAAGATCAACAAAACAAACATCTGTGCTTTTTAAAAAAGTAAACAAAAGTGGTAAACTTTTCATGAGAGCTCATCAAGAAAAAAAGTGAGAGGATACACGGAAACAAAATAAGAAATGAAAGAGGAGAAATAACAACCATTACCATGAAGACACAAGAAGGTAATAAAAGAACACTACTGTTATATGCCAACAAAGTGGACAACCTAGAAGAAGCAGACTAATCTGTGGAAACATAAAATTTTCCAGCACTGAATCAGGAAGCAATAGACAATCTGAACAGGTTGGTCACTGGTAGAGAAATTGAATTTATAATAATATTAATAAAATTACAGAAAGTAAATAACCAGAACTGGACAGCTTCACAGGTGATTGCTACCAAATGTATAATGAAGGGCTAATGCCTACCCTTCAAGTACTAAAAACTGAAGAGGAAGAAACACTCGCAAATTCATTCTATGAGGTCACCATTACTCTGATATCAAAACCAGAGCAAAGCAGAAAATTACAGGCCAATACCACTGATGAAGGACTTCTCTGGTGGCTCAGTGGTAGAGAATCTGCTTGTCAAGCATAAGACACAAGTTTGATCCTTGGGTTGAAAAGATCCCCCAGAGAAGGAAATGGCAATTCACACCAGTATTCCTGCCTGGGAAATCCCATGGACAGGAGAGCCTGTCAGGCTATAGTCTATGGGGTCTCAAAAGAGTTGGACGTGACTTAGTGACTAAATGACACAACAACATCTCTGATGAATACAGATGTGAAAATCCTTATCAAAATATTAGTAGCGAACTGAATTCAACAAAATATAAAAGTAATCACATAGCATGATCAAATGGGACTTATTCCAGGAATGCAAGGATGTTTCAATATCCATGAAGCAATCAATGTGATATACCACATTTACAAAAGAAAGGATAAAAATCATGATAATCTCAAAAGATGCAGAAAAAGCACTTCACAAAATTACACATTCACTCATGACAAATGCTCATCCAAGCTGGTACAGAGGGAACATATCTCAATATCATAAACACCATTTGTGAAAAATTCAAAGCTAACATCATACTCAGTGGTGAAAAGTTGAAAACTTTTCCTCTAAAATCAGGAAGAAAACATGTACGCCCACTCTCATCACTTCTATTTAACACAGTATTGGAAGTCCTAGCCATAGCACTCAAAAAAGAAGAAGAAATAAAAAGCATCCAAATTGCTGTGATTTACGTCAGTGTTCTGCCCGACTCCTCTGAGTTTTGTAGTTTCTGATCTTACCAGAAGGTGGAGTGCTGAAGAACTGACACCTTCAAGCTGTGGTGCTGGAGTAGACTCCTGAGAGTCTGTTGGACAGCAAGGAGACCAAACCAGTCAATCATAAGGGAAATCAATCCTGAATACTCATTAGAAGGACTGATGCTGAAGCAGAAACTCCAGTGTTTTGGTCATCTAATGCAAACAGCTGACTCATTGGAAAAGTCCCTGATGCTAGGAAAGATTGAGGGCAGAAGGAGAAGAGGGCAACAGAGGATGAGATGGCTGAATGGCATCACTGATACAATGGACATGAACTTGGGCAAACTTTGGGAAATGGTGAGGGACAGAGAGGCCTGCTGTGCTGCAGGCCATAGGGTTGCAGAGTTGGACATGACTGGGCAACTGAACAATGAGAACCTTTTCTTCATTGTAAGGGCATCCAAATTGGAAAGAAATAAGTAAAACTGTCACTTATTTGCAGATGACATATTATATATAGAAAACCCTAAAGTCTCTACCAAAAAAGCTATTAACTAATAAACGAATCCAGTAAAGTTGCAGGATATGAGGTTAATATACAGAAATCTGTTGCTTTTCTATATATTAATAATAAACCATCCAAAAGAGAAAGCAAAATAATTCCATTTAAAACTGAATGAATAGTATACTCATTTTCACTATATTGATTCTTCCAATCCATGAACATGGTATATTTCTCCATCTATTAGTGTCTTCTTTGATTTCTTTCATCAGTGTTTTATAATTTTCTGTATATAGGTCTTTAGTTTCTTTAGGTAGGTATATTCCTAAGTATTTTATTCTTTTTGTTGCAATGGTAAATGGAATTGATTCCTTAATTTCTTTTTCTACTTTCTCATTATTAGTGTATAGGAATGCAAGGGATTTCTGTGTGTTGATTTTATATCCTGCAACTTTCCTATATTCATTGATTAGCTCTAGTAATTTTCTGGTGGAGTCTTTAGGGTTTTCTATGTAGAGGATCATGTCATCTGCAAACAGTGAGAGTTTTACTTCTTCTTTTCCAATCTGGATTCCTTTTATTTCTTTTTCTGCTCTGATNTCTCTGGTGGCTCAGTGGTAGAGAATCTGCTTGTCAAGCATAAGACACAAGTTTGATCCTTGGGTTGAAAAGATCCCCCAGAGAAGGAAATGGCAATTCACACCAGTATTCCTGCCTGGGAAATCCCATGGACAGGAGAGCCTGTCAGGCTATAGTCTATGGGGTCTCAAAAGAGTTGGACGTGACTTAGTGACTAAATGACACAACAACATCTCTGATGAATACAGATGTGAAAATCCTTATCAAAATATTAGTAGCGAACTGAATTCAACAAAATATAAAAGTAATCACATAGCATGATCAAATGGGACTTATTCCAGGAATGCAAGGATGTTTCAATATCCATGAAGCAATCAATGTGATATACCACATTTACAAAAGAAAGGATAAAAATCATGATAATCTCAAAAGATGCAGAAAAAGCACTTCACAAAATTACACATTCACTCATGACAAATGCTCATCCAAGCTGGTACAGAGGGAACATATCTCAATATCATAAACACCATTTGTGAAAAATTCAAAGCTAACATCATACTCAGTGGTGAAAAGCTGAAAACTTTTCCTCTAAAATCAGGAAGAAAACATGTACGCCCACTCTCATCACTTCTATTTAACACAGTATTGGAAGTCCTAGCCATAGCACTCAAAAAAGAAGAAGAAATAAAAAGCATCCAAATTGCTGTGATTTACGTCAGTGTTCTGCCCGACTCCTCTGAGTTTTGTAGTTTCTGATCTTACCAGAAGGTGGAGTGCTGAAGAACTGACACCTTCAAGCTGTGGTGCTGGAGTAGACTCCTGAGAGTCTGTTGGACAGCAAGGAGACCAAACCAGTCAATCATAAGGGAAATCAATCCTGAATACTCATTAGAAGGACTGATGCTGAAGCAGAAACTCCAGTGTTTTGGTCATCTAATGCAAACAGCTGACTCATTGGAAAAGTCCCTGATGCTAGGAAAGATTGAGGGCAGAAGGAGAAGAGGGCAACAGAGGATGAGATGGCTGAATGGCATCACTGATACAATGGACATGAACTTGGGCAAACTTTGGGAAATGGTGAGGGACAGAGAGGCCTGCTGTGCTGCAGGCCATAGGGTTGCAGAGTTGGACATGACTGGGCAACTGAACAATGAGAACCTTTTCTTCATTGTAAGGGCATCCAAATTGGAAAGAAATAAGTAAAACTGTCACTTATTTGCAGATGACATATTATATATAGAAAACCCTAAAGTCTCTACCAAAAAAGCTATTAACTAATAAACGAATCCAGTAAAGTTGCAGGATATGAGGTTAATATACAGAAATCTGTTGCTTTTCTATATATTAATAATAAACCATCCAAAAGAGAAAGCAAAATAATTCCATTTAAAACTGAATGAATAGTATACTCATTTTCACTATATTGATTCTTCCAATCCATGAACATGGTATATTTCTCCATCTATTAGTGTCTTCTTTGATTTCTTTCATCAGTGTTTTATAATTTTCTGTATATAGGTCTTTAGTTTCTTTAGGTAGGTATATTCCTGTGTATTTTATTCTTTTTGTTGCAATGGTAAATGGAATTGATTCCTTAATTTCTTTTTCTACTTTCTCATTATTAGTGTATAGGAATGCAAGGGATTTCTGTGTGTTGATTTTATATCCTGCAACTTTACTATATTCATTGATTAGCTCTAGTAATTTTCTGGTGGAGTCTTTAGGGTTTTCTATGTAGAGGATCATGTCATCTGCAAACAGTGAGAGTTTTACTTCTTCTTTTCCAATCTGGATTCCTTTTATTTCTTTTTCTGCTCT
>SJYA01004220.1:27810-37990 GCA_006410615.1 Neotragus moschatus
AGGGAGAGGGTGGGAGGATTTGGGAATATGGCATTGTAACATGTATGATATCATAAGGGAAATGGATTGCCAGTCTAGGTTCGATGCAGAAGGCTTGGGACTGATGGGCGGGGATGATCCGGAGGGATGGTGTTGGGAGGGAGGGGGAAGGGGGGGGTCCAGATTGGGAACTCAGGTACACTTATGGCTGATTTATGTCAATGTATGGCAAAATGAGTACAGTATTGTAAAGCAAAACAAACTAAAAAATAAAAATTAAAAAAAAATAAAAAGAAAAAAGAAAAAAAATAGTATTACATTAAAGTTAAGGACTTGCTTTATTTTGGAGCCAGACTATCTGGATTTAAATTCCCATTATGCTATGTTCCATGAACTTGAGTAATTTTCCTACATACTTGTGACTCATTTTTGTGAGGAAAAATGGAGACAATAAAAATAAAAAAACTATCTCACACACACACAAAAAAAACTGAATGAAAAAGAATATAATACCTAGGAATAAACTTTACCAACAAGGTGAAAAAATCTATATTCTAAAAGCTATAAAACACTGATGAAGAAAACCAAACAAGATAAAAAGAAATGGAAAAATACTCTGTGTTCATGGACTGGGAGAATTAATACAGTTAAAACATCCATACAATCCAAAGCAATCTACAGATTTAATGCAATCCCTACACTGAACGAGGATAAATAATCCTAAAATTTATGTGAAAGCACAAAAGATCCCTAATTGCCAAAGCAGTCTTGAGAAAGAAAAACAAAGCTGGGAATATCATACACTGACTTCAGACTATACTACAAAGCTACAGTAATCAAAACAATATGGTCCTGGCACAAAAACAGACATGTGGCTTAATGTGACAGAATGCATAGCTCAGAAATAAACCAATTAGTGGTCACTTAATTTATGACAAAGGAGGCAAGAATATACAGTGAAGACAATATTTTCAATAAGTGGGAAAACTGGACAGTTACATGTAAAAGAATAAGTTAGAACATTTTCTCACACTATATACAAAAATAAACTCAAATTTAATTAAAGCCTCAAAGATAAGACCTGAAACCACAGAACCCCTAAAAGAAAAAATAGGCAGAACACTCTTTGACGTAAACTTTAGCCATATATTTGAATCTGTCTTGTAAGACAAAGGAATCAAAAGCAAAAATAAACAAACAGGGCCTAATTAAACTTAAAAGCTTTTGCATGGCAAAGGAAACCATGGACAAAGTGAAAAGACAGCCTACTGAATGCGAGAGAATATCTGCCAATGATATGGCCGAAAAGAGGTTTCTATAAATATAAGTATATATATTAATACAACTCAATATTAAGAAAAACAAACCACCTGCTTAAAACATGAGCAGAAGACCCAAATGGACATTTTTCCAAAAAGACATACAGATGGCCAATAAACACACGAAAAGATGCTCCATATTGCTAATCATCTAGAGAAATTTATATCAAAGCCACAGAAAGGTATCACTTCACACCCATCAGAATTGCTACCATCAAAAATTCCACAAATAACAAATGTTTGAAAGGATGTTGCAAAAAGGGAACCTGAATACACTGTTGGTAGGAATGAAAATTGGTTTAGGCACTAGAGAAATCATTATGGAGGTTCTTCAAAATCTAAAAGAGAATCACCTAAATGATTCAGCAACCCCACTCCTGGTTATACATTCAAAGGAAATGAAAGCAGTAATTCAAAAAGATATATGCACCTCAGTGATCCTAGCAGCATTACTTACAGCTGCCAAGATATGGGAGAAACCTGTGTTCATCAACAGATAAGTGGATAAGAAGACATCATATATATTTAATGGAATGCTGTTGCTGCTGCTGCTAAGTCGCTTCAGTCGTGTCCGACTCTGTGCAACCCCAGAGAGGGCAGCCTATCATGCTCTGCTGTCCCTGGGATTCTCCAGGCAAGAACACTGGAGTGGGTTGCCATTTCCTTCTCCAATGCATGAAAGTGAAACGTGAAAGTGAAGTCGCTCAGTAGTGTCCGACTCTTAGCAACCCCATGGACTATAGCCCACCAGGCTCCCCCGTCCCTGGGATTCTCCAGACAAGAACACTGGAGTGGGTTACCATTTCCTTCTCCAATGCATGAAAGTGAAAAGTGAAAGGGAAGTCGCTCAGTCGTGTCTGACCCTCAGCGACCCCATGGACTGCAGCCAACCAGGCTCTCCGTCCATGGGATTTTCCAGGCAAGAGTACTGGAGTGGGGTGCCACTGCCTTCTCCATAATGGAATGCTATTTGACCATAAAAATGAAAGAAATTTTGCCATTTGCAATAGCGTTGATGGACCTGGAGAGTATTGTTCTTTATGAAATATCAGACAAGGACAAATATTGCATGTTATCACTTATATATGGAATATAAAAAATAAAATGAATGAATATAACCAAATGTAACAGACTCACACATATAGAAAACAAACTAATTACCCATGGGGGAAAGGGAAGGGGGGAGATAGACAAAAGGGATTAAGAAATACAGACTATTGTGTGTAGAATAAATAAGCAGGAAGGGTTTATTGTACAACACAGGGAATTTAGCCATTATTTTGTAGTCACTTTAAATGGTGTATAATCTATAAACATATTGAATTATTATGTACACCTGAAACTAATACTGTAAATCAAGTATAATCCAGTAAAAGAAAAAACAGTGCATTTAAGGGGTGTCAGAATATGTATGTACGTGTGTGTGAGAGAGAGAGAGGGAACTGTGAATCCAGTAAAGCTAGACTATAATGCAACCTGAGGACCTTTAACCAATTGCATTATAGAAGTATTTTCAGCCAAAAGATTTGCCCCCTTTTTGGAGACTTCTGCAAGAATACAACAACAGAAGCTTTGGAAATGTCTTTCTTGAATGGAGAATTTAATCAAAAGCCATGTATAATGATGTATAATGGAAATGTTAACTTGGGTTTCAAAGACTGATTTGTTAGGTTAATAATATTCAAAAGGATCTCACATAACTAAATGGAGATATGAGCCTTCTCCACAGTCTCTGACATTAGGTGTGATCAGTTTCAGTGGTAGAGATGACCCCTGCCCTTGGAAAATGCAGAATAACTCATTTGCATGAACAGATGCTGACAGTCTTTAAAATGACACATGTATCTTCTATACATACAATATCTCCTGGTGGCCCTCTGGGTCCCACAGAGCCTGCAGGTCCTTGCTGACCCTAAAAGAGAAGGAGATATCTACTTTACTTGTGCTAAAAATATAGTCTGTACCTGAATATATGTAAAACATGGTGTGACCTTTATCTGTAGAAAAGTACCCAGGCACCTCTGTGTAACACTGAAATGTGCTTTGGGCTTACAGTTTCAAGATGTTTTCATTTAAATGAGTCTGTTCTCACGCAGGTTTGATGCCTGGGTTGGGAAGATTCCCCTGGAGGAGGAAATGGCAATCCTCTCCAATCCTGGAAAATCCCATGGACAGAGGAGCCTGGTGGGCTACAGCCCATGGGGTCTCAAAGAGTCGGACACGGCTTAGCGGCTGAGCACACATGCATGTTCTCACCAGCAGACGAGTCTGGACAACCTGCTGTACACATGGGTAGGGGCACATTACATGAATCTTCCTAGTGCCTCCTAGCAGTGGGTCTCCTTTGGGTCCTATAGAATCCCGTGTGGGAAACTCAAGTGCCTGTGGGCTGCAGAATTTGGGCTTGGGAAATTAAATCCTGTTCTCTTTAAGGAAGCAGGGTCATAGATGTGGCTCATAGTTTTTACTTTTAAAGCTTTCAGGGATGCTATTGTGAATATGGTCTGAAAAGTGCTTAAATATCCTATTGTGATCCAAAAGACAGAGGCACCCTATGTGTAATAAATGCAGCCAATACGGGAGGATGTCTGTGGGGGAAATCTCTATGAAAACGTGATAAAGTCCCTGACAACATTTGTGATGAAAATAAGGGGTACATCAGAGCTCCTTGTTTTACATAGAAATGGCCATACCTTCAAAACAACTTCCACATTTCCCTGAGTTATTTCTTATGTACCTTTAGTCCTGGGCTTCCAGTTACACCAGGTGGACCAGGATCTCCAGGCTCGCCCTAAACACATGGGTGGAATAGAAATGGTTACTTTTAATTTTCACAGTCTCATGTTGGAGATGCAAGAGAAGGCTGTCAGGGAATTACCTTTATTCCTCGTGATCCTGTTATTCCAGGTTCTCCCTGTAAGTGAAATAATCACCATACATGTGTTTACATTCAGATGGAGGACAGGGTCTCTAATGCTGCGATTCATTTACACTTTCAGTAGCTGACATGCGATAAAAGAGGAAATTGTGGAAGACATGATGAAGTCAAGAAGGGTTCATCCTACAATATGACTTGAAGTAATAGTTGCTAATAAACCATTTCTTATTTTCCTTTCTTCCCTGTAACAGTTTTTCCTCAATGTCACTTTTGACACTGCAATTATCATGGTCCATTAGCAATCACTGTGTCCTCTACTCAACTGACATTGTTACTAGCTGGTTTGTCACCAGCTAAGCCTACAGCTCAGAGAAATAAAACTGCATATAAGGGCAAAAAAGAAAGAGGAGAATTTAAGTTGATATGTCACGGAGGTTCTGCTTTCAGGTACATGTATTTAATGAAACAAAAATCACACACAAATTAAAGTACACAGAAGAGTACAAAGTTGGCCACAAAGAGTTCACTTTAATTATTTTCCATGACTTAATCACTGATCCTTTTATTTTTTTTTTGGCTGTTCCGCAGGATCTTAGTTCCCAGAGTAGAGATCAAACTTGTACCCCCTGCACTGGAAGCTTGGAGTCTTAACCATTGGACCACTGGAGAGGACCTATCATTGATCCTTTTGATGAAACCATCCTGTTTGGTAAATCCAATGTCTATCATTAACACAAATTTTGGAAAAAACTATCTTATCCAATAATTTTGTACCTGAAATATCCTTGGTGTATATCTTTCATTACATTCATGTCCAATCACAAATAGTCATGTGTTACAGAAAAAAACACTACTTGTAACAAGGTTTAAAATTTCATACTTATCAAAATAAGAGTCAAAATTCACAGAGGAAAAAAGCAGAATGCTCAGGGAGCTTATCTTATCAAATCTATTAGGCTCTAAAGTAAACATGATAGAAATCAGAGAGAAGGAAATCAATGAAACAGAAAACCCAAGACAGTGATAAAACATCTACTTACTCTATCTCCCTTTTCACCTTTTGTAAAGCGTTCCCCCTAGGAAAATGCATAGAAAAAAGAATCAGATATAAACTCTTAAAAACCATCTCTCCAAACCTGGACGTGAACAAATCCTGCAGGTCAAACTCAGACCTCCCCTGCAAACATGTAATGATCCAGAATGTCACATTGTCTACCCGTGCAGCTTAGAAGACCAATATGCAACTGAATTAGAAAACCCTTTAATGTTCCCAAATGAACCGTAACTTAATCATCTTAATGTTATTTTGAGAATCCTGAGTGGCTGACAAATTAGAATATGGTCCAAGGCCAAAGCTTCTTCTGGTGTGGTTCAAGGAGAAGATGGACACACACACACACACACACACACACACACGCACGCACACACAAGCATCCAAACAGAGGCAGAATGAATGTGAAGATGCTGGAGTGATCAATGGAAGGACATTCATTTGAATTCTTCCAGTTACTTAAGTTGGTGCTTAAAAAATACAGCCAGAGTTCTAAATCAGTGTTTAAAATTACAAGGTCATTACTGTAAAAATACTTACTGATTTTTACTTTCCTTTTAATGAAAATGACGTGAAGGGGTTAATTACTGGGTGACTAACAGTACAAGTCTATGGAACTGATACTAGTTCTTGCTCTTGGGTTTAGGCTTGAAGGTTCTGGTGGGAATCAAAGCTTTGAAGGAATGCCTCTTAGGACGCAACACTTTCCCCACGGTCACTGTGTTACTAACAAGACAACCCTTCCTCCACACACACACACACACACACAGATGGGGAGGCTTCCCTGTATTAGATTCTGTTCTTGAAGGTACGTATTGTGATGTCATTTAACCTTCACTACACTGCTGTGAGGGACATACTGTCCCAATACCAGAATGAGAAGAGATTCAGAAAGGTTCTGAGTAAACCTAAGTTATTAATGTTTCTCCTAAAGCAGCATTCACCCACTGTATGTTCCCTGTTCCCTTGTTTGTCTTGCCTACAGAATCNTGATGTCATTTAACCTTCACTACATTGCTGTGAGGGAGATACTGTCCCAATACCAGAATGAGAAGAGATTCAGAAAGGTTCTGAGTAAACCTAAGTTATTAATGTTTCTCCTAAAGCAGCATTCACCCACTGTATGTTCCCTGTTCCCTTGTTTGTCTTGCCTACAGAATCTGTGAATGAAGAGATATAATTCCCCTTGACTATCATAGCATCTCTGGGGTACACTTCCGCTGTCCAGTGAAATTTATTAAATTAGGGAATTTAAAGTTTTACAGAGAAAACAATAATTGCTGACATTTACTGAATTATTTCAATGTATGAAACCCTGTTTTAATCACATTATATACATTAATACAATTAACCTCTTGGGTCATCAGGGTAGTACATTCATTTACAGTGGGGGAACTGAGGCACAGGGAAGTTAATTCATTTCCCCAAGGTCACAAAATCAATAAAAAGTCATTGAGGATCTAAACCCAGGCAGCCTGGCTTCAAAATCAGACTTTGCTTACTCAGTCTGTTTGATATTGTTTACAATTTAATTGCCTTATTATGTGAATTGAGTGGATGGATAATAAGATGGAGACCATACATTTTAAAACGTTTTATTTTGCATCGGAAAGTCAAGGGAAAGGCTGAGGACCGCTATGCTAGGCAGTGCCGCTCTCAAAGCTGCTGGTAAGGATGTGACCTTCAGATCACCATAGATGGTGAGTGGTTACCGAAAAAACTTCATACCTCATGACCCGGGGACTTCTGGGGGCCCCGTCTTCTCCCCCACGTCTCCAGCCTCCCTGCAGTTACGTGGGGGCAAGCTGCTGATTCTGACTGTGAAATGTGTTCAGCAGGGCTGCAGAGCACGTGAAGGCTGAGGTGTGCGGAGACCACCCACCATGCTCCAGTCCTGCCGTCCAGGCAGTGGTGGTTGAGAAGTCTGTGCCTGTCAGAGGGCATAGCTCCCTGGTGCTTACCAGCCTGCTGAGTGGTTACTGAGGGTCCTGTGGAGCAGGACACCCACTCCTCCTCCCAACCACACTGGCTGGGCAGTATAAGTGAGAGAAAGCTTTTCTTGGGAGTAAAACCACAGAAATTTCAGGGTTCATTTGTTACTTAGCATAACCTACCTACTCTCACTAATATGGCTCATATCTATCTGACATAATTAAATCTCTTACTGAATAATTTCTATAAATTAGATATATAGAGATCTTTATTTATATTCTTGTGTCTCAGTCTTGATTCTAAAAATTAATTCGATTTTTAAGATAGGAGATGAAAATGAGATCTGAGCAACGCGCTGCATTGCTTTTGTAACCACTTGTTTCTATTACATTACTTAAGTCACTGGTTATTTAGAACCTCTGCCAAGCTACAGTGACTAAAGTAACTTCTAGTTGGGGCAGAAAAAGCAAAACCAGGAGCTTGGTTGTCTAGAGAGCTGATATTTTGTTTTAATTCCAGTGGCTGCTATCCGGGGCAAGTCATTTTCATTTTGGAGCCTCTTTTTCCTTATCTATAAAATCCTGGGGTTCAACTAGATGACATTTTCACTCCGATACCTAACCTAGTCATGTAGTAAATGTTCTGTAACAGGGGACAAACTGTCATTGAAAGTACTACTCAGGCTCAGAGTTCAGATCTGGATAAAGATTATTTTTCTGTTTGGACCTTCTGGTTATTATGTGAAGTTCAGATCCTGTTCCAGAATAGAAAGGCTGAGACCATAGAGAGCTAGACTGCTTTACTAATGATGTGAAATTTGTGTTTTTTTTTTTTTTCCCCCCTGTGGAAAGCTGGGAGAAAGGTAGGCGAAGATTTATTAATATAAGGAAGCTGGGAGGGTACGGTAGATGGGGAGCAAAGCGGTCTCAGGGGGTGGGCCTTGGTAACAGGACAGAAAGCTAGAGGAAAATCTTCAGGAACTGTGAAATCCTGCAGTTCTTGCTACTCATAGCACGGCCCAGGATCCACAGCAGGAGCGTGGCCTGAGTGCGTTGAGAAATACGCCTGCTCAGTCTGAAAGCAGCTCTTTTGCCCCTTTCCTGTTCCCCTCTGAACTTCAGTTCAGTTCAGTCACTCAGTCGTGTCCGACTCTTTGCAACCCCATGAATAGCAGCACGCCAGGCCTCCCTGTCCATCACCAACTCCCGGAGTTCACTCAGACGCACGTCCATCAAGTCAGTGATGCCATCCAGCCATCTCATCCTCAGTCATCCCCTTCTCCTCCTGCCCCCAATCCCTCCCAAGATCAGAGTCTTTTCCAATGAGTCAACTCTTCCCATGAGGGGGCCAAAGTACTGGAGTTTCAGCTTTAGCATCATTCCTTCCAAAGAAATCCCAGGGCTGAGACCCTTCAGAATAGACTGGTTGAATCTCCTTGCAGTCCAAGGGACTCTCAGGAGTCTTCTCCAAAACCACAGTTCAAAAGCATCAATTCTTTGGCACTCAGCCTTCTTCACAGTCCAAATCTCACATCCATAAACCATAGCCTTGACTAGATGGACCTTTGTTGGCAAAGTAATGTCTCTGCTTTTGAATATACTATCTAGGTTGGTCATAACTTTTCTTCCAAGGAGTAAGAGGAACTTAAAAGAACCTAAATATAAAAATAAGATCACCAAGCAATTGAAATTAACTCCTGACTTATGCTGTCCTGAATGCATGCCATGCCTTGCCTAAGCTATTGATTTTTTCCTAGATAAAAATAATGAAGAATTAAACCATTAAAAAATGACTAGCTCTCTCCCTCAATGGCCCCCTTAGTAATCCTGCCCTACTGGAGATCATGCATCAAGATTATATTTGAAGAGAGAGTCAGCTAGTCTGCATTCAAAGGAAAGAAAAAAGATTCAGATTCCAACCTCTTGCCTCAATGACTCACTGAGATTCTTGCCATTCCCCCATCCTCCACCCCCATCATTTTTCCCTTTAAAAACTGTCCTGGCTGAAAAGAAACTTGGGAGTTGGTCTCAGGACATGAGTCCCCCTTCTCCTCAGGTTGTGACCTTTTCTGATTAAAGTACCTTTCTGCTGACACTTGCCTCTGCAACTGTTGACTCATGAGCAGTGAGCAGCTGAAGTGAACTTGAGCTTGGTAATAAACTGCTACCCAGATCTGCTGAACTAGGATTAGCATTTCAAAAGGGTCTTCAGCAATTCAAGTTCACATTTAGTATGAGAGGCACTGCTCTAATCCACTCAAATTTCTCTCTCTGCTCTACAAGTCCCGGCTATGCCAGTAGAATTAGAGTAAATCTTAGGTCCTGGTTTGCCACACAGCATGTGGAAATTAAGAGAAGGTGTCAGTGCTCCAGTGTGGAGGGGAGATGGGGTGGGGGCAAGGGGCGGATAAGAGCTGACGAGAGGTGCCCATAAGTGTGGAGTTATAGGAGTCAGATGGCAGATGGAAGGCGCAGCAGACCTTGGGCTGCTTTGGGGGATAGAGGAGATTTCCTAGAAAGGCTTGGAAATCCTCAGGTGTGGAACCCCAGTAAGGACTGTTACTGATTTGGACAGAAAACCAAAGGCAAGAGTGACCCCTGAAGGAGGAGAACTTCAGAGGACAAGGGGGACAGCATGAACTCTAAAGCGGTCAGAGAATGACTGTCGTCGCCAAAGATGCTTCATTTTTAAAGCTGAAGCACAAGGAGAATTTGACTTTGTGACATTAAATACTCTTTATATTGTTCCTGTTTGGCAGGCATGCAGGCCTTTTAGTGACCTCTTCATTNGGTCAGAGAATGACTGTCGTCGCCAAAGATGCTTCATTTTTAAAGCTGAAGCACAAGGAGAATTTGACTTTGTGACATTAAATACTCTTTATATTGTTCCTGTTTGGCAGGCATGCAGGCCTTTTAGTGACCTCTTCATTTTTATCTCTGGCCAACCAATATTCTCTGTTCATCCCAGCAAGCTGCTGCTGCTGCTGCTAAGTCGCTTCAGTCGTGTCCGACTCTGTGCGAC
>SJYA01004221.1:0-28522 GCA_006410615.1 Neotragus moschatus
TGAGTTTGAGTGAACTCCAGGAGTTGGTGGTGGACAGGGAGGCCTGGCGTGCTGCGATTCATGGGGTTGGAAAGAGTCGGACATGACTGAACTGAACTGATGGGACCAGATGTTTATGGCAGCATTTTTTTTTTTTTTTCCAGAAACACATCTATTTCTGCTCCATTGACCATGCCAAAGCCCTTGACCGTGCGGATCACAACAAACTGTGGAAAATTCTGAGAAAGATGGAAATACCAGACCACCTGACCTGCCACCCGAGAAATCTGTATGCAGGTCAGGAAGCAACAGCCAGAACTTGACATGGAACAACAGACTGGTTCCAAACAGGAAAAGGAGTATGTCAAGGCTGTACATTGTCACCCTGCCCATCCAACTTCTATGCAGAATACATCATGAGAAACACCGGGCTAGAAGAAACACAAGCTGGAACCAAGAAGGCCTGGAAACATCAACAGCTTCAGATATGCAGATGACACCACTCCCATGGCGGAAAGCGAAGAGGAACCAAAAAGCCTCCCGATGAAAGTGAAAGAGGAGAGTGAAAAAGCCGGCTCAAAGCTCAACACCCAGAAAACAAAGCTCCCGGCATCCAGTCCCATCACCCCACGGGAAACAGACAGGCAAACAGTGGAAACAGTGCCAGACTCCATCCCTTGGGGCTCCGAAACCACTGCAGATGGCGACCACAGCCACGAAATCAAAAGACGCCCGCTTCCCGGAAGGAAAGTCACGACCAACCCAGACAGCACACTCAAAAGCAGACACCACCCCGCCAACAAAGGTCCATCCAGTCAAGGCCATGGCCCCTCCAGCAGTCATGCATGGACGCGAGAGCCGGACCGCAAAGAAGGCTGAGCACCGAAGAACCGATGCCCTTGAACTGAGGTGTTGGAGAAGACTCTCGAGAGTCCCCTGGACCGCAAGGAGACCCAACCAGTCCACCCTGAAGGAGATCAGCCCCGGGACCTCCCTGGAAGGAACGATGCTGAGGCCGAAACCCCAGCACCCCGGCCACCCGACGTGAAGAGTCGACTCACTGGAAAAGACTCCAGTGGGAGTCTGGGAGGGATCGGGGGCAGGAGGAGAAGGGGACGACAGAGGATAAGACGGCTGGACGGCATCACTGACCCGACGGGCGTGAGTCTGAGCGAACTCCGGGAGCTGGCGACAGACAGGGAGGCCCAGCACGCCACGACCCATGGGGTCACAAAGAGACACGACCGAGCGACCGAACCGAACCAAAACTGAGTCATAACATAAAAGAAGAAAGAGAATAGAGGGAAAAGGAATATTTCAAGATACAGTGGTTTATGGCAGCATTATTTATAATTGCCAAGATAGGAACACAGCCTAAGTGTCCACTGACAGATGAATGGATAAAGGTGTGAGATATATATATATATATATATATTTGAATATATATGACTATTACTCTCGAGAAAGTTCCGGACCAGAGAGGAGGCACTCCAGAGCTACCAGGGTGACTCCAGCCCTCGGGCATCCCTAGCTGCGTTGAACTATGGGCACGCCCCCCGCCACGGCTCTCCCATGCTCTAAACTNATATATATATATATATATATTTGAATATATATGACTATTACTCTCGAGAAAGTTCCGGACCAGAGAGGAGGCACTCCAGAGCTACCAGGGTGACTCCAGCCCTCGGGCATCCCTAGCTGCGTTGAACTATGGGCACGCCCCCCGCCACGGCTCTCCCATGCTCTAAACTGGTCCCTGTGCCTGGATGATGGGAGAGCAGTGCCCGGCCCCCTGCTCAGGTCTCAGGTCTGCTCAGTGGCCCCCACCCACAGGCCAAGTGTCCCTCCATGTCACTGTTGCAACCTCTGTGTGTATGTCTCTCCCCTCACCCCCACCCCCCTATCCTGCAAGGTCCTAGCTCTGGGAGGGTGGAAAGCTGCTGTCTAGCTTGGTCCCTGGGATGGCCCTGAAATTCAAGGATCTGCACAGATCTCGTCTGGGAGTGATCACTGACAGTGTGTAAATAAGTCACAAATGCTCACGGCAATAGCTTATGGGATGTTTGGCGGTGTCCAGAGATATTTTTGATTGTCATAACCTGGGGGTGCAAGACCAGCCCCAGACAGAGGAGAATTAAATGATGCAAAAAAAAAAAAAAAAAAAAAAAATCAGTGGTGCTGGGGTGAGAATTGGGAGGAGGGGACGACAGAGGATAAGATGGTTCGATGATATCACCGACTCAATGGACATGAGTTTGAGCAAACTCTGGGAGTTGGTGATGGACAGGGAGGCCTGGTGTGCTGTGGTTCATGGGGTCACAAAGAGTTGGACACGACTAAGTGATTGAACTGAACTGAAGAGAGACATTCGGCCTTACATGGCCTGGCTACTGAGGAGTCCCCTTGGTCTCAAATGCAGATGCCTTCTGAAGTCCAAGGGCTGTGCAAATGTCTTGAGGGAGGGTTGAATGGTGTTGAAGGGGGCAGAGTCATCCATCCCAGCAGCGACTGATGGACACCCAGTGTGGCCAGAGTTTCTGGTTTCTAAGAAAGCCAAAAACTCTGGACTGGGATATGAAATATGATTTTTAAATGCTAACAACTAAATATGATTTTCTGAAAACCTTTCTAGATTGAACAGAACTGCATACGTCTTCTTCTGTGCTTGGCCTGTCCATGATTCCTGCGCGGATTGTGGGAGGGCAGCCCCGTGATGGCTGGGACGCTGCTGCCCCCCTGTGGCCGCAGCGGGGAGGTGCCGGCTGTGATGTGGATAAAGGAGTCTGTGATTCTCGGGAAACTGGGGTTTGACTCAGAGCTGCTCGGTCTGCAGTGGGGGTGACAGTCAGAATAACCTTCTTTGGGCCTCCATTTCCTCAACTGAAAGGTGGGGATGGGTCTGCCCTGGTGGTTCAGTGGAGAAGACTCTGCACTCCCAGTGCAGGGGGCCTGGTCAGGGAACTAGACCCCGCATGCTGCAATAACGCCTGGAGCAGCCAATTAAATTTTTTTAAAGAAAAATGGGGATGCAAGCAGGGGTTTCACCAGGGTTAAATGAGATAACAGGGGTAAAAGGGCCAAGCATTGGCAAGGTGACAGGTGTGTGCACAGCCAGTGTTCGTGTCACTTTCGGGGAGGTTGGCATCACTGCCTGGGCAACACTTACCATCAGGTCAACCATTCATGAGTGCCAACGACAGCCCCGTGCTCTGCCCTCTGTGTAGAGGTCATCTTCCCTGACCCTTCCATCATCAAGGAGGCAGCTGCCTCCAGCATCCTCACTGACCAGCGATCAGATGGGACTACATGGGTGGGGTAGGTAACCACCCCAAGGGCTCCTCAAACAGCAGGGCTGGAGTGGAAGCTGAGTTCTACCGTGTTTATAGAGAAGCGCATGACTTACCCACAGGGGGCCTTAGGATAGGCAAGGGGCCAAAACTTGGAGATGGAAGGGACTCCAGCGTGGTCTGGTCCACGGAGCCCCCCCCCCCAGCCACCACTGAGTTGCCTCACTGTCCCAGAGGGGGGCTCGTCCTGGCTGCAACATCCCTGAGCCACCATGTGGCTGGGGATTCCTGCTTGCCTTCACAGTCTCCAAACCATCTTGGCTTTGGTCGCCCAAAGACGGGTCACCTTTGGGAAACTGAGGACATATGGCCCCACTGAGGGGCCCATGTGTCTCTGCAGTTGCTGATGAGGGGAGGCGGACGAGGGGGGGGTTATAAGGCTTCAGATCAAACTAGATGGGAGGGAAACTGAATCCAGGGAGGAGATAGTAATTGCCAGGTGCCCCCGGGACTGGGTCGTCTCATGCAGGGCCCTCTTCTATCCTAAAGGACGATGGGCTCGTTCAGGGAGGAGTTGGGTAGGGGTGGGGAAGATGGTCTCTGGCAGATGGCATCTGACTACCTGGCATTCTGCTCACTCATCGCTTTAGATGGGAAAAGAGTAGCATCCTACTGAATGTGAGTCTAGCTTGTGTGAATGGTGGGAACCCACAAAACCAACCTCGGAGAAACAGCTGCTCCTATCAGGGCTGTCTCTGCACCCGGTGGTACATGAGCCAGGGACCCTTGCACTTCCCACTTCCTGGGTCCTAGCAGCCCTGCCTCCCCCTCTGAGCTCCACCTCCTGTCGCTGTGTGACCTTGGGGAAGCCCCTCCACCTCTCTGAGCCTCACTTGTAAAATATCAGTCACATCCTTCCTACCTTGCTGAACTGGTGGGGAGGGCAGCTGAAGCAATGTTGCAAGCTCTCCTTGCCCATTAGCACGATTATGCTAACAGCTGGGCTTCCCTGGTGGCTCAGACGGTAAAGAACCTGCCTGCAACGCGCAAGACCTGGGCTTGATCCCTGGGTCAGGAAGATCCCCCGGAGAAGGAAATGGCAACCCACTGTGGTATTCTTGCCTGGAGAATTTCATGGACAGAGGATCCTGGCAGGCTACAGTCCACGGGGGTTGCAAAAGAGTCGGACACGACTGAGCAACTAACACAACAATGCCTATAGTTAAATGGTTCCCGAGGAATAAGTTGTTTAATCCCAGCCTTCTGCCCTCAGAGCCCACAGAGACCATTGTTGTCTTGTTGGTCACCGTGTCACCAGTGCCAAGCACAAGCGCTGGCCCTCTGTACATGGAGTTAGTGAAGGTTTTTAGTGTCTGACACATCTCTGACGTATAAAGAAGTCACATCTAGGAAAGCCACGTGGAGCAGTTGTTTGGAGGGACTTGTAGGGAGGGGGCGGCCACATCCCCTACTCCCCCAACCGACACACCTGCCCCAGGACACAGCTGCCCACACTCAAGAACAACGGTGAAAAGCGGACGCGGATGCACTTCTCACCTGTGCCCAGCAGGTGGCGCCCGCCCCTGCCCACAGGCCAGTGGTAGTCTGGCTGCTTGCTGTGAGTTGTTGGGGTGTGGCCTCAGTGTATTCATTTTGGGGAGGTGTCTGCTCACAGTTCCTGGCGGGGAGCAGAGGGCTTTGGTGCAGTCTTCAAGGCCCAGCTCAGCAGCCGCTCCAGGCAGAAGGGACCCTTCCCGGGGGCCCAGTCAGGGGAAGGTGCTTGAATGTTATCACCTGAACCACGTGGATTAAGACAGGTCCCAGTGGAGGGCTGGTGGGGGTGGGCGTGGGAAGGAGGAGCCCTGAGACTCATGTCTCATTTGTTTGAAATGAACAAGTGTCCTCAGACTCATGTCTCATTTGTTTGAAATGAACAAATGTTTAAATGTACAAAGGCCTGTGTCTGAGTAGGTNAGACAGGTCCCAGTGGAGGGCTGGTGGGGGTGGGCGTGGGAAGGAGGAGCCCTGAGACTCATGTCTCATTTGTTTGAAATGAACAAGTGTCCTCAGACTCATGTCTCATTTGTTTGAAATGAACAAATGTTTAAATGTACAAAGGCCTGTGTCTGAGTAGGTCATGGGTGGATATAAAAAGAATTGAAGGAAGGAGGGGAGTGAGGAGGAGGGAGGGACATGAAAGGAGAGAAGGAACCCAAGCAGAACTAAAGGACATAAAGTGGGACTTCCCTGGGGTCCGGTGGCTAAGACTCTGCACGCCCAGTGAGGGGGCCCAGGTTCAATCCCTGGTCAGGGAGCTACACCCCACATGGCGAAACTAAAGATCCTGGTGCCATAGCTAAGACCCGGTGCAGCCAAATAAACAAACATTCAAACCCCCAAATGGCATAAAGTGAAAATTAGATCTTTCTGCCCCCACAGTCACCCCCAGTTCTCTTGGCTTCCTGAACACTCTTCCAGAGACCTCTACCCAGATGTGTGTGTGTGCACACATGCACACATGTGTGTTTGTGTGGAGGGGGGATGTCAGAGCCACACCATAGGGAAAGAAACAGTCTTGTCTTGAAAAACCCCTTAGCCAGAAAGGTTTGGGTCCAACTAGAGAGAAACCGTCTTGCCAGTTTGTGGGGGTGGGAAAGAGAGTGGAAATCAGACTCTGAGTAGGGGGCTTCAGGATCTGACTCCCAATATTAGCATCTCTCACGGACGACGGTGCTTTGCAGTTTGCAAAGCCCCCTTTTAAGTCATACTCAGTGTTGGGTTTGGGGCTCTGCCAGCTCAGGGTGGAAGGTATTTCAGCTTCCCCTTTACACAGGGGACCAGGGCCAAGGGTACAGGGACAGCTCCGTGCCACATAGCTGGTGACAGAGCTGAGCTGGGCATCCTGGTTGCCCCCCCGACCCCCCAACCTCAGTGATCTTCCAGGTCCGGATGGCAAGGGGCAGACCAGACACTGGGGACCTGACCCAGTGATGGGCAGACAGGTGGGCCCAGGCCCTTCCAACGCGGTTGTTCCTAGAGCTGGCTGGAAACCAGCCTTCACAACATTTTCTGTGCTTCCTCCCCTTCCACTCCCCTCCTCCCTCTTTCCCACTTGTCAGGAATCTGCAAGAAGAGTGGAGAGCGGATTGTAATTGCCCCCCACGGAACTCACCTGCCATGAAAGGGTGTTAAATAACGCGCAATTTACATGTCTTCCCTGTAGGAAATGATAGAATCAGAGCTTTCAAATTAGCAATAGATTTTTCTAATTGAATCTATTTCCCGTACGGCAGGTGAAGTGAGAAATGATCAGGTGGCTCAGTTTCCCCTGCGAATGGACCACCAGACAATTGAAGGAACTAAATCCTTACTAAAAGTGTAGGTAAAACGGATACTATGTTTCTGGGAAATATGTGCCGCGTGACAGCTTAGGGGCACGTGCGTCCACGTGGTCCCCCTTGTGACAAGATAAAGGGCGTTTGTACCCAAGGAGGAAAAGGGTGTGGATGAGGGATGGATCTGGGAGGGAAAAAGGGAGCCAGATGGTTGCCCCCGAGCTACTCACATCAATGCGCAGCCAGACTGTGGGGTTTGGGGCTTCCGGGATGATAGAGAGTCTGCCTGCAAAGCAGGAGACCGGGGTTTGATCCCTGGGTCAGGAAGATCTCCTGGATGAAGAAAAGGGCTCCCCACTCCAGCATTCTCGCCTGGAGAATTCCATGGACAGAGGAGCCTGGTGGGCTCCTGTCCATGGGGTTGCAAAGAGTCAGACATGACTGAGGGACTAACACTTTCACTTTTTTCTTTCTTCTGTTGAACTGTTTTTTTTTTTCACCTGTGAATGGTAACCATAAGACAGTTATGGTGAGCGTGAGGAATAAATAAGAGCGCGTGGGAGGCACTGGAAATGGGGCCCGGCACATAGAAGCTCAGTTGCGACTCTCTGCGACCCTGTGGAGTGCAGCACGCCAGGCTCCCCTGTCCTTCACCATCTCCCAGAGCACAGAGTCCGTGGTTAAAATCAAGTCCCAGGTCCTGGGACTTCCCTGGCAGTCCAGCGGTTAAGACTCTGCGCTTCCATTGCAGGGAGCACTGGTTCAATCCTTGGCTGGAAGACTAAGATCCTCCTGCCATGGAGCGTAGTCAGAAAGTAAATAAAAATACACACACACACACACACACACAAAATCCATGATGAACAAAAAAAATCAAAATTAAAGTAAAAAAATGTTAAGAAGTCCCAGGTTCCGCCTGCATTCTGGGAGGCCGTGGGGGTCTTGGTAGAAGCTGCCAAGTGCAGTAATAATCAGGGGCTGAGGCAGAGAGGACCAGCATCACAGGTGACTGTGGTTCCCTGCTGGTGGAGTGACCCAGCCTGCATTCCTAAGTCTGGATTAGCAGTCCTGCCGGGGTCGGGCTGTCATTTCCCATGGATATTTCCCCATCCTGATTCTGCTGCCAAAGACCTAGGCCGCCTTCAGGAAGAGGGCACTTTTCCCCCTACTGCCAGGTATTTTAACCCTACATGTACCCCAACCTCTAAAGCTTTTTGCTGCCAGGAGTCAACACAAACCCTGAGCACTTTATGTAGTGCAGGAGAAATCTCACTGGCAGAATATGTGTGTGTTAGTCGCTTAGTCGTGTCCAACTCTTTGTGACCCCATGGACTGTAGCCCGCCAGGCTCCTCTGTCCGTGGGATTCTCCAGGTAAGAATACTGGAGTGGGTTGCCACGCCCTTTCTCCAGGAGATCTTCCAGCCCGACCCAGGGACTGAACCCATGTCTCCTGTATGGCAGGCAAATTCTTTACCGTCTAAACCACTGGGAGAATAACCAAAAACCCCACCCTGGAAAGCTTAATGATTTAGGGGTTGATGGAAGAATCAAACCTTTTCAACCGAATTTAGAACTTGCAACCTAGGTCTCTGAAACACTGAGCTTGGTGGGGAAAAAACTGTCACCAGAGGAAACCCATGGTGTGGCAGGAGCTCCGACGGGCAAAATGTGGCACAGCTGAAAAGCTGCTGGGAGATTGAAATCGTCAGGGCCAATGTCGTATGGGAAGCTATGGGTCCCGTGAATATGAGCTCAGTAAAAGGAAAATAAAAGTAACAAACTAGGGGACTTCCCTGGCGGTCCAGTGGTTAAGAGTCACCTGACAAACACAGGAAGTGAGAGTTCAATCCCTGGTTGGGGAAGTAAGATGCCACCTGCCTCAAGGCTCTAAAGCCAGAACATCAACAACAGAGGCAACATTGTAACAAATTCAAGAAAGACTTTAAAAACTAAACAAATTATAAGCAGGCTAACCTCCCTTAGCAAAAGACTGGCCAGGAAACTAAGCCAGCTGAAGGAGCTTCAATCTTGAAAATGATTCAGTGCTGATGGAATCCTGATGAGAATGTTTGTTATTGATAACAAGAGGTCAGAAGGCTGGGCCAGGCATCCTACTCTGCTCCCAGGGAGTGCCACGCTGTTCCCCCAGCAGGTGGGGGCCCCTCCACAGGGGTCCCAACCCCCCATCACTGTCGCCCTTCCCTGGGATGAAGGGTGCACAGCTGGGGCTCCCACGCCCCGTGGGGCAGGGGCCATCAGGCAGGGTGACGATGCAGAGTGCTCAGGGCTGGAGTGATGACAATGGCCTGGGACAGAGGTCTGGGAGAGAGGACCTGGCGGGCCTGCCCTGGGCTCCCCTGTGAGGACAGAGGTTCCCTGGGGCCCTCTGGGTTCTGAGCTCAGGAGCCGGAGCTGGAGCTGTGCTGGGGACCTGGCCCGGCTTGCTCAGTCCTGGGGCAGGCAGCCTGGGTGGGGGTTGGGGGGGCGGTCAGCTGAATCCGGTTGATGGGAGGCTGCAGAATGAGGAGTCTAGGAAAGCAGGTGGGGAGAGATGACTGCTTATTGAGCCCGTACTGTATACGCCAGGCACCTGACAGCGGGCGTCCAATACAGGCCCGTAAAAGCCCATGCAGGAGACCACGGTCTGTCCACCTTGCACTTGAAGACACGGGCCGCTCCATGAGCAGGTTGCAGCCCCGGGTCTGTCCGTCTGTCTCTCTGTGTCTCCAGAGCCCGCCTCCCAGCCCAGTCTTTCCCGGGGTTCCTTTCTTACGGATTAAACGCCCCCACCCCTCACAATCATTCCCCCTAATGAAAGCGCCCTTGTCTTTCCCGGGTCGCGCTCTCTCGGGAAGGGCTCACTCCCCTCCCACCCTTTGTCCCAGGCCACAGCCTCCAGGCTTTCCCAACCTGGGCTCCCCCCTCAACTCCCTCCCGCACCACCCCCCATTCCCACCCCTTCCCTTCCCCCGGCCCGTCTCAGGAGGCCCCCGGTGAGGTCATCCCTGTGTCAACAGGAGCTGCACAATGGGGCCGGGGTCTGTCTTTCTGCTGAAGAGGGAGACTGGGCTGCGGGAAAGAGGCAGGAGCCGGCAATTACAGGTCCCACAATGGGGCGCCGTCAGGGGCCCTCTGTCAATTAGAGCTGCTGCGCAGGCAGGGGGCAGGGGAGGGGTCAGGCACAGGGGGCCAGGCAGGACCCAGGAGCACCAGGCCAGGTAGGTTCATTGTTCCTCCGTTCCACACTCGGTCATTCATTCACGTTCATGTTGTCTGAGCACCTACTATGTGCTAACCCCCCAGAGACCCAGCCGACAAGGTCTGGATCTGACAGCAAACCCCGGAAGGGGAGGCAGACAGTAGATGAGTGCGCAGAACAGGCACACACGTGCCACACTGCCCGTTAGACTCATGTGCCATCAGGGGACTAAAATAGCAGGAAATTGTAGACAGGTAGGAGTGTGCAGGTGAGACAGGGGGGCAAGAGTGCCCAGGCAGACTGGGTGGGCTTCCTGGAGGAGGTGCCATTCGAGCTGAGACTTGGAAAGCAAGACCTGGCCAGCTACGCCCACAGCTGGAGGGAGGCGTGGCCCAGGCAGAGGATACAACAACAAGTGCAAAGGCTCCGGGGCAGGAACACGCCTGGTATGTACAGAGGTCAGCAAACGGCTGGTGTGGTAGGAGGGATGCAGGTGACGGAGCAGACAAGGGGGGCTGTCCTGGTGTGGTGGGGCTAGTTCTCATCAGCTCCCAGCCGGCCGTCTACACACAGCTGCTCCCACCTGGGAGTGTGGGTTGGTAGCTTGAGATGAACCGCCGTGCAAGGAGTCACACCACGTGTGCCTGCTAAGTCGCTTCAGTCACGTCTGACTCTTCGCGACCCCAAAGGGCCGTAGCCTGCCAGGCTCCTCTGTCCACGGGATTCTCCAGGCCAGAATACTGGAGGGGGTTGACATTTCCTCCTCGAGGGCATCTTCCCGACCCAGGGATGGATCGAGCCCATGTCTCTTACATCTCCTGCTTTGGCAGGTGGGTTCTTTACTGGGAGGTCCCCATTTACATGGTGGAAACCAGCCAGTACTACATGATGGAGCTTTTCCCCCAGAAGACTCACTGGTGGCAGTGAGCTCGGGCTGAGGCAGGGGCTTTCTAAACACTGTATCTGCCCTGGCTTATTGAATACCTAGGATGGCACCACGAGGTGGAAGTTAAGAGTAACCTCACTGGTGTGGAGTGGGAGGTGGGGGGGGGGTTTAAGATTGGGAACTCATGTACACCTGAGATGAAAAAATAAATAAATAAAAAATTAAAAACAAACAAACAAACAAAAAGAGTAACCTCACTGTGGTACAGCCAAAGAGAAGAGACCAGAGCTGCGCACCAACTTGGGCGAGGTCCCCCAGCTGGTGAGCGGCAGGGCTGGGGGGTGGGGCGGTGTGAGCCAAGGGGCTCCCAGCCCCTCTCACAGCTTCTGTTTTCCCCTGGGCAGAAGCCCAGCTTGAGCACATGGCTTGGCACAAGGGCTGCTTGTTAAAGGGATGAGGGATGGGGCGAAGTTTGCTGGGGGACAGTGTTGACAGCGGGTTAGTGGGCCGATGCTGCCAGCAAGAGGCAACGCCAGACAAGGCATTGGGATGAGGCTGGGGCAGGGCTGGGCGCCGGGGGCTGGCCGCGCGTCCCCGCGAACCTACTCACCAGGTCGCTCGAGCTCTCGTCGACTGCTTCCCCAACAACGTGGAGACAGGGTGCAGCCCTCCACCCACACGTGGCGCACGCAGCGCACGGGGGGAGACGAGTGCGGCCGGCGCCGGGCTGCTGGGGGCATCAGAGCCAGACACGCAGCTGGCACCAGGGCGTCTGCCCCTGCGACGCCCCACAATCTCCTCTCAGCCTCTGTTTGCCATGTAAACACCCAGCTTCCTGCTGGAGGCTGCCCGGTCCTGCCCGCACTCCCTCCGTGCCAGGCGAGAGAGGTGGGCAAGTCCACTCAGCTCTCGCGGGCCTCCCGGATCTGTGAGCGGCCGAGTATTCAGAACACAAGCTTCCAAGGGGCAAACGGGGGCTTCCCTGCTGGCTCGGTGGTCACGAATCCACCTGCCAGTGCAGGAGACTTGGGTTCGATCCCTGATCCGGGAAGATCCCACGTGCTGCCAGCAACTAAGCCCGTGAGCCCCAACAACTGCGCCTGCGCTGTAGAGCCCGGGAGCCGAAACTACGGAAGCCCACGTGCCTAGAGCTTGTGCTCCGCGACAAGAGACGCCGCCGCCAGGAGAAGCCCGTGGACCGCAGCAGAGAGTAGCCTCCACTCCCTGCCACTAGAGAAAGCTTGAGTGCAGCCCCGGAGACCCAGGGCGGCCGAAAACAAATAAAATTATAAAAATGGAGGGCCGTCGGAGTTGTACCCGTGCACGCACGCCTGCTCCATCGCTTCAGTGTGTCCAACTCTTTGCAGCCCCGTGGACTGTACCCAGCAGACTCCTCTGTCCATGAGATTCTCCAGGCAAGAATACGGGCGTGGGTTGCCATGCCCTCCTCCAGGGGATCTTCTCCACCCAGGGATGGAACCCGCGTCTCCTGAGGCTCCTGAATTGTGGGCGGATTCTTTACCACTGGGCCATAGGGGAAGCCCCAAGGAGGTCAGCTGGGACAGCGTGACAAGCTCCAGCTGATTGAAACAAGTCAGGCCAGAGGGTGCAGGTAGGACCCAGGCCACACCAAGCAAGGGTACCGGTGGAAAGGACTGGATCATGTTTAAGGGAGTCGCTGGGGCCCTGGAGGTCCCGCAGTGCCCCTGGTTGGCTGCTGTACCGGAGCACTCCAGTTGCAGGCTGCTCTCTGCCACCAGCTACCCAAGGGCAGACCCTGCACTGGCTGTCTTTATTTCTGTGGTTGGCTCTTTTTTTAATATGCTGATTTATTTATTTGGCTGTCCTGGGTCTTCGTAGCTGCACTCGGGCTTTCTCTAGTTACAGGCAGTGGAGGCTGCTGCTTGTTGCGATCCATGGGCTTCTGCTAGTGGCTTCGCTCGTTGCATAGCACGTTCTCTAGGCTCACCAGCTTCAGTAGTTGAGACACCATGTGCTCCATCGTGGTGGCCCATGGGCTTCGCTGCCCGTGGCATGTGGGATCTTCCTAGACCAGGGATCGAACCCGTGTCCCTTGTACTCCAAGGCAGATTCTTAATCCCTGGACCACCAGGGAAGCCCCTGTCTTTGTCTGGTTCTTTTTGGTCCGACATCCAACCTAAGCAGAGCTCCTCTCTCTCTATGCCAGGTGTCTGTCTGAAGTATTAATACAAACAAGCCTTACGGTAGCCCTAGGAGATGGTGCCTAAAGCCCATTTTACAGATGAGGAAACAAAGGCTCTGACGTGGGGTCCAGACCTACCCAAGGTCAAGTGGTAGGGCCAGGATTTGAGCCAAGCCCCACCAAGCTCCAGAGCCTGTGCTGGCGTTGGGAAGCCACGGCACCTCGGAATGGCCTCCCATCTGTGAGCCCGCTCGTCCTCAGGCCTCCTTCCTGACATGCGGGGTGCAGCAGCTACTCCCTGAAGCCCACACACAGGTGACCGACTGGGCGGACATCCACCAGGCCCTCCCAGGCCTCCCGGGGGCCGCCCTCACCTCTGAGGCCTCCTGATGAGGGCAGGGGCAGTGGTGGGATGGGGCTCTTCCCAGGCTCACCGAGGAGGCCTAGAGAAGGCATTGTGCTCAAGCAGACAGGGCTGCCTTTCCTTCCTGCAGGGGCCCTGCTTTTCACTTTTCACTCTGGAAGGAGGGCAACAGGGGAATGGGGAAGGGCGGTGGCCTCCCCTCGCCTGCTTCCACCTGTCAGCAGGCTGCCCGGAAGAAGCAGATTTGCATTGGCAGAGGGGGACGCGAAGGCTCAGAGAATGCGGAGGGTCTCCCCAGAGGTGATCCTGGAGCCGGGGCTGGGGTCTCTTATCCTCATTCGAAGCTAAGGGTAGGGGACAGTTTCCTGAGATGTTTCTATGAAATCCGGGGTCTGCCTGCCCAGCCCGCAGCTGCCTGCCCTGGGCACAATCAGGATGGGGATGGTGGTCCTGCCTCCAGGAGCCCCACACAGCTGTCCTGAGGGGCCCACCATGTGCCCACCATGAGGAGAAGCGAGGGAGCCCGCAAGGCCCCATCTCCTGGCCCTAGGCTTCCTTAGCCATCAGGGCCATGCATCAGGGCCCATCCAGCTGACCGTCAGCTGGCATTTGGGGTGAGTGTTGTGAGCGCCAAGGGGGGGCTTGGACCTGAGTGATGGTCAGGACTCTCCTCTGAGCAAAGGCCCCCCTGGCTGAACTCCAAGGGGCCTGTCGGGCTGAATGGAGAGCATCCCAGCAGAAGGAAGAACCTCGTCCAGACTTCAGATGGTCACCCTGATGGGCCGACTTGACTAATGCAGACAGTTCCAGAGGAGACTGAGTGGATTCCCAGCCTCAGTATCCTGATTTGTGATGAGGAGGGCTAGACTGCCCCTGCCTCTGAGCGAGGACCCCTCCCTACCTCCTATAGCCGTGAGCTGGGGCTGGCTTCCTGCTCTGCTGGCTTGGCATCCATGTCTGAGACCACACATGGGGTCTCAGGGCTGTGTGAGCCCGGGCGGGTCACTTAACCTCTCTGAGCCTCAGCTTCTGCACCTGTTCAGCCGGAAAAACAATATCCACATCACTGTTCACTGCTGAATCCTTCTGTTTATGAAAGGGTGTGGCACAAAGTAGGTGCTCAATAAATATTTTTGGAATGAATGAATCAACATTGGAGGATGGGACTGAATATTGCATTCTTAGCACAATGCCTGGCACATAGCAGTTATAGATAAGCAATAGCTTTGTGGCAGGTTTTTAAAAAAATTTATTTATTTTTAATTGGAGGATAATCACTTTACAATGTTCTGTTGGTGTTTTTTTCTTTTTCTTAACCAGGGGTAGAGGACTGAGCTAGCATGGAATCTCAGAACCAATGAGAAGGAAGTTGGTAGATTCATTTGGGGAATAGGGTGGAGAGGGGGCATGGAACAAGACTGGAAATGTCCCCAGGATCAGGAAAGGCAGACTCGAAGGCCACAGCCAGGAGGCTGGATTCTGTCCTGATCAGTTCAGTCGCTCAGTCGTGTCCGACTCTTTGTGACCCTGTGGACTGCATGGGGCCCTCCCTGGACAGGCCTCCCTGTCCATCTCCAACTCCTGGAGTTTACACAGACTCACGTCCATCGAGTTGGTGATGCCATCCAACCATCTCAGCCTCTGTTGTCCCCTCTCCTCCTGCCTTCAATCTTTCCCACCATCAAGGTCTTTTCCAATGAGTCAGTTCTTCACATCAGGTGACCAAAGTATTGGAGTTTCAGCTTCAGCCTCAGTCCTTCCAATGAATATGCAGGACTAATCTCCTTTATTTTATTTGATTTTTTTTTTTCTCATTGCCTCTTTGTTCAGGTCTTTATTCAAAATTAGCTGTCCAGAATGATTTGGCATTTATGGAATAAACAAATCTAGGTTTATGCGTTTATGTAGCAGCCTTCTTTTCCTCTGAGGTGGGTTTCTTTTCTGTGGGGTTCTTTTCAGCTGCTGGTTTCTTGGTCCCTGCAGCCTTTTTTCCCACCACAGGCTTCTTCAGCTTCTTATTGCCAAGAGCCTTCTCTTCTTTGTTTCCCACCACAGGCTTCTTGCCCTGAACCCCCTTCTGATCTGATTTGGCTTCTAGTGGTGCTGCTGCCTTATCCGTGCGGATTCTGTGGTTCTTGGCCTGTTGAAGCATGGTGTTCCGGTGCATGGTCTTTGCATATGGGTTAAGCTTCAACATGATTCTCAGGGTTTTCAGTGGACTCTTCTTCAGGACTCTGCGATGACTCTTCTTGCGTGGTGCTCGGAGCGCTCTTTGGATTTCTGGGCTTTTCAAGATTCTGCTAAGGTCTCCCCATCTCGTGCGTGGGGAGGTTGTAGTTACTCTTGAGGGAGGCTGCTTTACGCCAAGTGCCATACAGCTCATCTAACTTTCGGAAAGCACTTTCAGTCCAAATGCAGAAACGTCCCACATGACCACCAGGAGCAAGTTTCAAAATGCTCAGCTTGCTTACGTTAAGCAGAGTAATTCCAGGGGTGTTTCTGAAGGCCTCGATGATACCATTGTCCTCATTATCGATGCCGCAGGGTCGCCTGCGCTGGATACGGCGCCAGTTTCTCATTTTGCCTTTGCCAGCTCTCATTCGCTGAGAGCCGTAGACCTTTTTGATGTCATTCCAGGCCTTAAGTTTCTTCAGAAGCAAAACAGCCTCCTTGGTCTTCTTGTAGCCTTCAACTTTCTCTTCCACCACCAAAGGAAGTTCAAGAACTTCCTCTGTACAATGACCTTTAGACATGACCAGCACCGGTAAGGCTGCGGCAGCCAGAGCAAAGCGGATGGCGCATCGCTTCTGCCTTGTAGTCACTCTGCAGTGCCAACGTCGCCAGGTCTTGNCTCTTCCACCACCAAAGGAAGTTCAAGAACTTCCTCTGTACAATGACCTTTAGACATGACCAGCACCGGTAAGGCTGCGGCAGCCAGAGCAAAGCGGATGGCGCATCGCTTCTGCCTTGTAGTCACTCTGCAGTGCCAACGTCGCCAGGTCTTGGTTGGTGCAAACATGCGGCCCCCACGACACATTTCCAAAAGCACCCTGACTGGAACGGTGAGTCCCGCCACCTCGAATTCGAGCCACAGCGCTGCTGGTACCCCAAGACTCAGCACTGGTTTAATGACCTGCTAATTCACTGACAGCCTAGGGCTGTCTGTTGTTTCTGCGCAAGTTGGTGTGAACAAAGTTAACAATATCGGGTCGAATGGGAGCCTTGAACACAGCAGGCAAAGTGACATTTTTGCCAGAAGGCTCCCCCTTTTCGGAGCACACTGATATCAGTGGACGAGCACACGCCAGGGCGGGGAGAGGAGAAGGCCATGCTCCTCTCACCCCGGCAGCTCCCACAGGAAAAAAGCTGATCTCCTTTAGGATGGACTGGTTGGATCTCCTTGCAGTCCAAGGGACTCTCAAGAGTCTTCTCCAACACCCCAGTTCAAAAGCATCAATTCTTTGGCACTCAGCTTTGTTTATAGTCCAACTCTCACATCCATGCATGACTACTGGAAAAACCATAGCTTTGACTAGATGGAACTTTGTTGGCAAAGTAATGTCTCTGCTTTTTAATATGCTGTTTAGGTTGGTTATAGCTTGAGAACAGGGGAAAAGACCCAGATGGCTGGCGATGAGCAGAATGGTGGTGGACACCCTGCCTGGCCTGAGGAGAGGGCCGGGAGGCAAGGAAGCAGAGATGGCGTGGGTGGAGGCCCTTTCCCAGGAAACTTGGCTGAGAAGAGGAAAGAGAGGCAGTAGCCGGGGAGTGATGACAGAGGGACAGAGGCCTTGTTTCTTAGGTCAGGAGACTTGAAAAGATATAAATGCAGGTGGTAAGGTGCTGGTCCTCTGGGGTGCCTGAAGATGCAGAAAAGGCACTAGTGGCTAGAGGGGTCCCTGAATGAGGCAGAGCTGGAGGGGCAGCCCCGGAGGGGAAGATTCAGGAAGGGCTTCAGCTTTGGGTTTAGGCCAGTGGTGGTGGAGGTGGGGTTCTGTGGCTGAGGGGAGTACGAAGGCTGGCCATCTTTTGGAAGGGGGTAGGTGGGTGGGTAGAGGCTCCAGAGAGCTGTGGGGAGGGGCCAGGTCTCTGGGGAGAAGGCGTGGCGGAGTGTAGGGGAGCTCTGCTGGACCATGGAGAGTCTGGGTGCAGCTCCAGACCTCAGCCTGCAGGGAGGTGACCACTTCTGTTGTTCAGGGCTGGGCAGACCTGCCGACTGAGGCCGTGGGCAGGTCAGAGCCCAGCAGGTTCTTGGGGAGAGGCAGGTAGATGGTGTCTGTAGGGCCAACCCTTCCCAGGGGCTGCCTGGGGCCCTGTGCTAGCATTCTGGCTCACCGGAAAGAACACAGCCACTGATTAGTGATGTCTGCTCGGAGCACACGACGGAAGGGGAGGGCTTGAGCCGTTTCTGGGCTGTCCCCCTTGTCCAGGCAGCAGCAGAGAGCCGGCGGCCAGGCATGCAACGCTACTGGGATTGGTGTCGCTCCAGCCCCTGCAAGGACTCAAGGTGTGACTCAGCCCCAGTGCCTGTCATCTGTAAACTGGAAATGATAGCACCGGGCAATCGTGAGGATTAAAGTCATGATGTGTGTGCTTAGACACGGCAGCTGGTGTAGCCTCTGTGATGGGCAGAAAGAGCAGGGTGGAGCCAGGGAGCCTAGGGATGGGAGTCAGGAGGGAATGAGCTAGGCTCCACTGGGTGGGGGCCTGGGGCACACGTCTTTCTCTTCCCCTTGGCTGTCTGCAGAGCATCGTCACGGATGGAAGCACGTGGAGGGTGGGGCCGTGAAGATCTAGACAGGTCCCGGGTACCTCCTGGCCAGGTCACCCGACAGCTCCAACCTCGCTGTAAAATAAGGTAAGACAAGGTAATCGTCCTGATGAACTGGAGCAGTGAGATTTGTCAGCAGCCCTGTGGCCTCTGGCATTGACCGTCCTGGATAGTTCAGTTCAATTCAGTCGCCCAGTGGTGTCGAACTCTTTGCAACCCCNCAGGTCACCCGACAGCTCCAACCTCGCTGTAAAATAAGGTAAGACAAGGTAATCGTCCTGATGAACTGGAGCAGTGAGATTTGTCAGCAGCCCTGTGGCCTCTGGCATCGACCGTCCTGGATAGTTCAGTTCAATTCAGTCGCCCAGTGGTGTCGAACTCTTTGCAACCCCATGAACTGCAGCATGCCAGGCTTCCCTGTCTGTCACCAACTCATGTCCATCGATAGAGAAATCAATGGATAGAGAAATCACAAAAGTCCGTTTTCAGCTCCCTCCCCTCCACTCCTCCACTCTCCTTTTCAGGGAGTATTTATCCTTCACCCTCAGCTGAAGACAGGCTATCCCTGCTCTTATGTTTCTTTCTCAGTCTGGTCCTGGTCTCCTCTTTGTATGATACGGCAATAGGGTGAGGTTACGGCAACCCACTCCAGTATTCATGCCTGGAAAATCCCATGGACCGAGGAGCCTGGTGGGCTACAATCCATGGGGTCGCAAAGAGTCAGACACGACTGAGCGACTTCTGTGTGTATGTGTCTGTGTGTGTGTGTGTGTGTGTGTGAGTGTGATAGAAGGGCACAGACAGCTCTCCCAGCTTTGATGGCTCTGTTCAAAACTGCTCTTAGGAAGGGGCTGGACTCATTCAGACTAGAGTGTGAGTGACTGCCACGGCAGCAGTACAGCAGTACCTGGCTGGCCTCTGTCTTCCCTGCCAGCGCCAGCGTAGGAGCTGCGTTTGGTCTCAGTGCCAGTCTTGTGGGAAGAGAGAGACTCATCCAAAGAGGGTGAAGATGGGCAGGGGTGGGGTGTGGCCAGGTTAGCCGAGGGAGGGGTCATCGCAGGATGCGGGTATGAGGCTGGGAGCTGTGGGACTCAGGGAGTTTTCTGCTGATGGTCCCAGGGCTCCTCAAGGCCACCCTGGAGGAGGGAAGCTGAGGGGGCAGTCCTGCAGGTGAGTGGGAATTGGGGGGAAAAGCGACAAGCTCCGCAGAAGATAAAGCCTTCTGACAGATAAGAAGACCCNGCCGAGGGAGGGGTCATTGCAGGATGCGGGTATGAGGCTGGGAGCTGTGGGACTCAGGGAGTTTTCTGCTGATGGTCCCAGGGCTCCTCAAGGCCACCCTGGAGGAGGGAAGCTGAGGGGGCAGTCCTGCAGGTGAGTGGGAATTGGGGGGAAAAGCGACAAGCTCCGCAGAAGATAAAGCCTTCTGACAGGTAAGAAGACCCCAGAAGTGGAACAGGCCCCTGGGAAGTGGGGTGAGATGGGCATGGGGACAGACAGAGGTGTGAGGGGATGCGGGGGAGGGGGCTTCCTCCCCAAAGGAGGGGACTGTCGGGGTGGCATCAGCATGGGAGGCTGGCACTCCCCCCCTGCTGCGATGCCTCCCTGGGACTCTTCCTGCCTTCCACCAAGGAGAGCAAGTCCCCCCCAGTGGGGGGCATCAACAAAGGTGAGGGGGCTCCCTGCGGCTCCTCGGTCTAATAGATCTGGTGTCTACTGAGAACCTGCCGGCTGCGGGGAGTGGAGTTAGGATCCGGCGGCAAACAGCACGGAGACACCAGTGCTCAAGGAGAGGCCGGGCAGAGGTCTCCCGGGCACTGTCACTGATGGGCACTTGCTGAGTCACAGCCAGCACTAGGGCGTCCACGGTCCTCACCCCACGTGATCAGCACGGCCTAACGCGGCAGGTATGTTTACCCTGATTTGACAGAAGAGGCACCAGGTCCAGCACCCTGCCCTGGGACCCCAGCGGCAGGTCCACACCTGTGCGACCCCTGGACCCTGCTCGCCCACCAGCACTGCGTCTGGCAGGTGAGAGGTGCCAGGAGGGAAGTGGGGCGTGGCCTAGGGATGTTGGCCTGAAGCCCCAGCCCCAAGTGTTGCTGCGCCCCAGGGCTGCTTAACTCTTGATCCCCCCTCCGAGAGAGCCTGGACCCCATTGCTGGCCATGGGCCAAGGTGAGGGGCAGAGCAGCTACAGCCCGTGGTGAGCCCCGGAGGGGCAGGTTGCCTGGGGAAGTCCATCCTAAGTGGGAGGGGCTGAGCGCCCCCCACCCCTCCTCTTCAGGATGCAGACTTAGGAGCAGTGGGGAGCCCCGGAGGCTCCCAATCAGGGGGGAGGGGCCCTGACAGCAATGTCGGGGCAGAGGGCTCAGGGAAGGCCCTGAGGGTGGGGGCCTTCGACTCGGGAGGCAGCCGGACGACTGGGGGAGCCAGCAGAGGCAGGAGACAGGGACAGAAGGTGGGCAGGGCGTACCCAGGTTTCGGATCCTGCTGCCTTTGATGGGGGTGCCCGCTCTGAGCTGGTGACGGTGCCTTCACGCCCAGCTCTCTGTTCCCCTGAGGCATTCATTCTAGGGTCTGGGCCTGCCTGGGGGCCCTGCTTGGTCCCGGCCAGGACGCCTGTGCTAGGATGAGGCCTGGGCCTGTCCTGAGCACCCTGGCCTCCTGGTGGGGGCGGTAGGCGCAGGCCTGGGCCTGTCCTGACCACCCTGGCCTCCCAGTGGGGGGGGTAGGCGCAGGCCTGGGCCTGTCCTGAGCACCCTGGCCTCCCGATGCGGGGGGGTAGGCGCAGGCCTGGGCCTGTCCTGAGCACCGTGGCCTCCCGATGGGAGGGGAGGCGCAGGCCTGGGCCTGTCCTGAGCACCCTGGCCTCCCGGTGGGGGGGGGAGGCGCAGGCCTGGGCCTGTCCTGAGCACCCTGGCCTCCCGGTAGGGGTCGGGGAGGCGCAGGCCTGGGCCTGGGCAGGACCTGCTCCCCTGATCTCTCCCCTGACCCTTTCCTGGTCCGGGAGCAGAACCCCGCTCCCCCCCTTCTTTCTTCAGGTTTGGCTCTGGCGCTGCCATTGACTCGGCTCATCGACTTGAAACTGGAGCTCCCCCTACTGGGTGTGGCACCTGGGCCCTGGGGTTCTTGTGAGGATGGAGTCTCCCCTGTCCTGGTATCCACAGATCCAAGCTGCNCCGGGAGCAGAACCCCGCTCCCCCCCTTCTTTCTTCAGGTTTGGCTCTGGCGCTGCCATTGACTCGGCTCATCGACTTGAAACTGGAGCTCCCCCTACTGGGTGTGGCACCTGGGCCCTGGGGTTCTTGTGAGGATGGAGTCTCCCCTGTCCTGGTATCCACAGATCCAAGCTGCTTTTGGTAGGGGCAGAGCAGCTCCTAGACGGCCAACCCAGAGAAGGGAAGACGCAGGGCAGCTGGCCGGTGCCAGAGCTGCCTGGAGAAGTGTGTGAGCTCCGGGCGTGGAGCCGAGCGCTGCCAAGGATGGAGGGCAGTCTGGGTTTCACCTGGCTCCTCCAGGAGCCCCGGAGGCATCTGGCGTGTCCGCCTCTCTTCTGGATGAGGATGCAGGATCCGGGGACGCTGAGGAGGTCGGAGGCTTAGCTGGAGGCAGACGTCGGCAGCCCGTGGAGCCTGCTGCATCTCGGTTCCTCCCACCGCCGCCCCTGACTCTGTCTGGAAGCTGGTGCGCGGGTTGCCAGGATCGAGGGCGGAGACCCACATCAAGGGCCTGGGATTCGCCTCCTATGGCCTGTACACCAGGGAGCCCTGGGCGTTTCATCTCCCGGGCCCCTCTTCATCCCTGTGTGCTCTCTTCCCTCATCCACGGCTGAGTGATTGGACCAGGCTCTGCCCGCGCTTCCCTGGACTCTGCTCTGCGGCTACATGGGTGCTGGGTGCTGCCCGCGCTTCCCTGGACTCTGCTCTGCGGCTACACGGGTGCTGGGCAGGGTGAGCCTCTGCCCACTCCTCTCTCTGACCCCCTCCCTCCGTCACCCCAGGGTCCCCCTTGGTTCCCGCCTCTAGAGCTTTGCTTGCTCAGCCCCTCCCCCGAGATGCCTCCCTTCCTCTGCCCTTGTCACCAGGCACTGTCTGAGCATCTCCCCTTCATCTGTCCCCATGTGGGGTGAGAGGTCCCCTGTGAGGCCCCCCTGTGCCTAGCAGTGCACGGCCGTTGTTAGTTTCCAGGCCCCACACCCTTTGGATCCCTTGCTCAGGGGCAGGGTCACTTCTGAGCCCCTCTAGATGTCTGGCTGTGCCTGGCCCTGAGGAGATGGCTAGGATATCTTTGGAAGGTTATTGCATATGAACCACCTACTGGCCTGACCTCTGTTGCACCCCTTTTTTCAGAAAAGGAAACCGAGGCTTTAGGGTTGCAGTGTGGTATTCAAGGGCCCCCAGGCAGTGCAGACAGAGCAAGGGCAGGAGCCCTGGGGGGGGCCAGCTCCAACTCTCCCACTTCTTCACTACCTAGGGGGTCAGAAGACGTAGCCTTCCGGGAAGGACCGGAGAAGTCTGCAGGGCCAGACTGGGCATGGCCAGGACCCTGGACAGCTCAGCAGAGCTCAGCAGCAGCTGGCAGGGCTGGGACTGTCCCTTGATGTGTTGTGGGCCTTTGGTGGGGTTGGAAGGAGCTGGCCTGGCACCTGGTGGGGAGCAGGATGGATGAGAGGGAGAACATGTGTCCTGGAGTTTGAAGATCAGCCTTGCAGTTCCCACTTTACCACACTCTAGCCGGACAGACCTCAAACAATCTTTTGGAACCTCAGTTTCTTCATCTGTTAAATGGGCCTTCTGGTCTCCCTTCGCAGGGATCATTGCCCCTACCTGAGGTCCCAGCCAGGCTATGGTGAGAAATAAGACAGCTCTAAGGAATCTGGAAAAATTCTCTAGAAACACTAAAAGACTTACAAGCAGCCAGTGAGGGGCGGGGCCAAGGGTGCTGGGAAGCTAGGCCACCCACCTTAGTGGTGACCCGGTGTGGCACCAGGAGCTGACCCCGCCCTCAGGAGGCCTGTGGGCTGGGCAACCTCCTGCTCCTGCAGCCTGCAGGGAGGTGGATGGCCTCCCCGGGCTTGGCCTCTGTCCAGCTCCTGGTGGCTCCAATCCTGGAGCAGCATTGCTTGGGGCAGGGAACATGATTCCTGAAGCATGTCTTGGGCCCTCTGTCCAGTAACAAACGCCTTGCCTCCCAGGCTCATCTGCCAGGGGCAGACCCTGGTGGAATGATCAGTTAGGTGTCTGGGGCTCGCTTTATACAAGGCACCCTTCTCTGCAGCCCCCTTCTTTTGCTTTCAGTCTTGCCCAGCATCAGGATCTTTTCCAGTGAGTCAGCTCTTGGCGGAGGATGAGATGGTTAGATAGCATCACCGACTCAACGGACATGAATTTGAGCAAACTTCGAGAGAGAGTAGAGGACAGAGGAGCCTGGCCTGCTGCAGTCCATGGGGTTGCAAAAAGTCGGACGTGACTCAGCGACTGAACAACAGAAACAACAGCCTCCCTGCTCCTGGCATTTTCTGGGCGATGATCCGAGGGTCATATGGGGGAGCACCCCGGAACGGGGTGGAGGACTCATCTGGACCACAGCCTGGTGACGTCCTCACCTCAGGGCAGGAGAGAGCTGTGGGGTCTTCCCACATCTTGACGTTCACCTTTGAGCAAGTGCAGGAGTGAGCTGGGACATGACTTTTGTCCTCAGGCTGAGAAAACCGAGGCTCAGAGAACCACGAGGATGTGCCGAGGGCCCAAGCTAGTTGGTGGCAGAACTAGCTTAAAATCCAGGTCCCTAGAATCGGCATCAAGAACTGTGACAGTGCTAAGAGCCTCCACTTGCTGGGTGCCACCGGGGCACTGGGCCCTCTAGCTGCACTGCCCTTGAGTTAGAAATTACTATACCGGCTTTACGAAAAACAAGGGAGAGACTGAGGTTCAGTCACAGGTTGTCAGTGGCAGAAGCCGGACTTGAACCAGTGGTTCCGTAGTTGGGGCAGTCCTCATAGGCTATACCTGACCCTAACCAGAGGTGGGCAGGGCCTGGGGGCTCCTGACAGGGTGGCTTTCCTGCCTGGGGCTCTGGGCTGAGGGGAAGACCCAGGGAAGGCCCACACCAGATGGCTGGAATTGAAACTGACCTGCCTTCAGGGTCCGGATAGACCTGAGCCAGCAGGCGGAGACCTTGGAGGGGCAGAACGGGGGCAGACGTGGGGATGCAGGGTCAGGCTTCACCCTTCCAGCCCCAGCTTGGGGCACCTCCTCCCAGGAGCCTCTCTTGATCCCTCTAGCCCATGCTGACTCCCAGCTCCCCTAAAACCCTGGGGCTTCCCCTGTTGGGGCGAGTCCTGGGGCCTGACCCAGCTCCTGGCACGCCACAGGGGCCCACTGAACATCTGCGGAATAATGACTATTTCCTACAGGCTGGCTCCGAGCCAGGCACCATGGGGGATCTGCTCTGCCAGCAAGGCACTGGGGTCCTCCAGGGCCTGGGCCTTGCCACGCCTCCAGCTCACCCCAGCCCCTGCCCTACACCCCCCCTGACTCTGCTCACTCCCCTGCCTAGATGCCCCTCTCTCCACCCCTCATGATACTCTGATGATTTTAGAAGAGTTCTAGACAACATAAAGGTCCCATAAATGGAGTCACAAATCACCCTTCGTCTTATCCCCAGGGTTGACATGTGGCTCTATAATACTGCCGAGCTCTTCTTTCCCCTTCATCTTTCATTTTTCAAAACCCAGAGTCAGGGGCCTGCTTCCCTTGTCCATGGGATGTGTGATGACCACAGACACGTTCCTGCCACACACATGCCAGCAACAGGACCTCGATACTTAATATTCCCTGGACACACCATAAAGCCGATCCCTTCTGGCTGGGCACCTGGCTTGTTTTGGATTGGGGACTACTGTAAATAGTTACTGCCCCAGGACATCTTCCTGGAAAGGTGAATTTCTCGGCCATCGGACAGCACGGCCACTCTTTGGAGACTCTACGGCTTGGCATGGCTGGTCCTTCTGCTGGGTTGTCCTTGTCCCATTTATCCTCATAGCAAAGCTGTCTTCCTTGGAAACATGCCTATCACCTCTTTTTTTTTTTTTTTTTTAGAATATATATATTAAATATTTAGTTTGTTTATTTGGATGGGCTGGGTCGGGTCTTAGTTGTGGCATGAGAGATCTAGTTCCTTGGCCAAGGACGGAACCCGGGCTCCCTGCACTGGAAATGTTGAGACTCCACCATTGGACCACCAGGGACGTCCTTCACATCGCCTCCTGCTGAAGCACCCCTGCTGCCCTCTTCTCTCTGGTGTCGTGAGCATCTGCTGACCTGCTACTCCGAGGGGGCAGACAGCCTGCCGTCTCCCGTTTTTCCCTCTGGCTTCCAGCACATAGTAGGGGGCCTGGGAAAGACTTCCCTGCTGAACGAGCCATCCCCTGGCTGGTTGGCAGTGCGGGATTGTGTGGTGTTTCTATTAGTCTCCATGAACAAGTGCCACTGTGTTATTAAATTTTCCCAAAGCAGAATGTCTGCTGTGTTTGCCAGATTGGTTGCTCTTTTAGGAGTGGGTCTACCCTGCCCATCCCTCACTCCTTATTCTCGATCTTTCAGAGCCCATTTGCTGGGCACCTACCGAGCTCCAGGCCTGTGGGACACAGTGCTGGGGGCCGAGGCAGCCTGATCCCCAGCAGGCATAGCCGGGACCAGGGTAGGTGCGGGTCAAGTTCAGAGCTCAGTGCCTGGGACAGGGTGGGGCAGGTGATGGTAGGCCCCTTAAAGGGTGAGGAGCTTATGCTTTGACCGGAAGGAAGCGGTAAGTGTTGGGCACACAGTCGGTACTCCATAAACGTGCACTGAGGGAAGGTAAGAGATGCTGTCTGGGAGCTGAGTGGAGGGCAGGTGGGATCAGAGGAAGGGAGGAAGCTGAACTTGGAAGATGAGTGTCACCAGAATGTCTCTGCTATCACCTCAAGACCAAAAATTCTCCACCAATTCCCAACCACATGTCCCCCACGTTCTGCGAGGTCATGAACAAATTGTGCCTTTGTCCTTGGCTGGTAACGGGTGGAGTCTGTTGGGCTACTGAGCCCAAGTCCTGTCTCCCAGGCAGGTACACTGGACTCCTGGAGACGCTGTGCATGGGAACCCTCCATCCCTGCGGGGAGGAAGATGTGCCCGGCGGAGTTTAGGATGCTCCTTCACACTCTAGAGTTGGGCAGCTGAGCTGCCGGAGCCGGGAGGCTCTGTGTGCCAAGCAGAGTTGAGGTTAGTAGACCTCATCCTTCACCCGCTTATTCACTCACTTACTCACTCGACACTGGCCTTGTCCCGGGTGCTGGGACACGGAACCTCTTGCTCAGAAGCCTTCAGGGGCACCCACGACTCGCTGGGCACGGCATTCAAGGCCAGCCTATGGAATGCCCCAAGGGTCCGCGCCTCCTTGCCCTCCCCGCCCTGCTCGTCCTGGCTCCTGCTGTCCGTGCTCTCAGGAATGCCCATCAGGCTCCTGTCCCCTGTCCACACTCTGCCCTTTCTCCCAGGCCCAGTTCCAGGCCCTCTTCCAGGAAGCCTGGAACCATCCTGCAGGCTGGGCCTCTCTCCTTACCACCGACATTGGGTCTGGAGTGGTCTCTGGGTGTGTCTCCCCTTTGGCCTTTCATGGATATCCCCTGCAACCTTGGTCACCCAACACAGGCCTGGGAGACACACAGTTCCCAGGACAACACAGGCACCTCGTGGACGCTCTAGCCACCTGCGCTGTGGCGCTGACAGTGGAATGATCAAACGTTCTCCTTGACAGCAGGCCTGTGCTTTAAGGTCTCTTTCCTAAATTTCCAGGGGTCGCTCCCACTCCTCTCCGCCTGGCCGAGAGGGCCTGCCTTGGGGCTCAGACCCTCAGAGGGCCAGGCCTACTCAAGCTGGTCAGCATGGCCTCGGGGGCCTGAGAAACACCATGGGGGGACACTGGGGGGAACCTGCTTTCCAGGACTGGCCCCAAAGGAGGCCGGATGGCCTGCCGTCTCTCTGCCCACTCACCACGTGTTTCACCTGTCCTTCCCGCTTGCCCAGCTCATCTGCGTTTCCAGTCCAGACTCTGCCCCAGAGATACTGCGCAGTGAGGTCCACAGACAAGGAAACAGGAGAGGGGTGACCAGCCCAGGCCCCCCTCAGCCGGCCCAGCCCAGGCCTCCGTCGTCCCCCTCTGCAGCCCCAGCCTCACCCCCTCCTCTTCAGGGCTGCCTGTGCGTGTCGAGAAGTTTCAGCCATATCCAGCTCGTTGTGACCCTGTGGACCGCAGCCCGCCAGGCTCCTCTGTCCGTGGGATTCTCTAGGCAAGAATACTGAAGTGGGCTGCCATTTCCTCCTCCAGGGCATCTTCTGGACCCAGGGATCAAACCCAAGTCTCTTATGTCTCCTGCTTTGGCAGGCGGGTTCTTTACCACTAGCACAGCCTGGGAAGCCCAGGGCGGCCTGAGCAAACTCTAAGAAGGTAAAGCTGGTCAGGTGCTCCCACTCAAAGGCCTTCTATGGCTCCCAGTGACAAAGCCTACCCCCTTAGGCAGGCATCCAAGCCCTTCCGCCCTGGCTCCTTCTCCTCCCCCTCCTGCCCACATCTCCTCCTTCTCCAGCTCTGAGGAAGCTGCCATCTGAGACATGCCAAGGCCCTGCCTGGAATGCCTCTTCCATACCTTCTTTCCATGACACCCACTTCGCTGGGGGGTGGCCACCTCCAGGAAGCCCCACTGGGTAGCGGCTCCCACTTCCCCTCCCTCACCCACCCTGTCCCTGTCTGCCTCCCTCCCCAGGAGGGTGTCCTGTCCTTGGGGCTTGTGTCTGAAGCTCTGATGAAAGCAGAATGCCATGTGAGTGTGCCAGGGGAGGGGGACCCACAAACCTGTTGGGGTGCCTTAGATGGGCCTCTGAGGGGCTATATCTCCTCCTCACCTCTCTGTCCGGGAGGCCCCAGCCTGACCTGTGCCCTGTGGCCACCAGTCTCCACCCATGGCAGGGGTGAGAGGTCATAAGGGGCCAGTCCATCTCCCCAGGGTGGGCCTGCCAGGTGCTGCTCCTCTCTCTCCCCAGTGAGTCAGAGCCTTCTTCAAACCAGGGGCCAGGTCCTCAGATCCCGACCTGATGACTTGCCCGCTCTGGGTTAGCTTTCTGCTGGCCACCCATTGTACCCCGGGTAGGGGACCTGGGACCCCCGAGGACAGAGATGGGGACGCCGGAGGGGGGGCCAGGCCTACATAGCTTAGGGGCTGGGGGTTCACATCTCTCGGAAAAGGGGGTGGAGGAGGACTCGCAGACGCCCGGCAGGAGGGGTTCCGGGCGAGGTACCCTCGCGGTCCTGGGAGAGGGTCCGGGCCGGGGGCGGGGGGCCGCGGCGCCCCGGAAGGAGCCACGCACGCCCCAGCACGCGGTACCCGCCGCGGCGGCCTTGGATCCGGAGGTGAGCGCGCCCCCGCCCTGCTCCCCGCCCACCCCGCGCTGCGGGCCCAGGGGGGCCGGGGGGCGGGCCGGAGAGGGGCGCGGGGCGA